>VWYK01085650.1:47338-69058 GCA_013399775.1 Semnornis frantzii | reverse complement strand
CCTCCTTAATGATGGATTAGGAACTTACCCAACTGGAAGAGTTTCTTCCACTGTAGTGACCTATTAAAAGTTTAATTACCTGATGGCCCCACCCTTATTAAGAGTCCAAAACTTGAAAACCTTGTTTCTTAGGTCTTTTTTTCCCCCCTCTTGTTGTTCCCTAGGGCAATAGTATTAAGGAAATCCATTGTATCGTGCTTTCCCCAGTTTGGAAGATGATGAGCCAGGATGACCCACCTTGTCCTGCCTATTGGGAAGACTTGGTTGTGACTGGCAGGGGATCTGCTGTCCAGGCTGCCAGCATGCTTCACTGGAGCTCCTCTGATCTTTTGGGCTGAGTCATGTCAGATTAGGTCATGGGAGCGAAGATTGCGGGCTTGGTGAGAGGTCTGGGTTATTGCTCAAAAAAGCAAGAGCCACTTTCATGGAAGGATTAGAGACCTGTGAAGATGTTTCAGATTTCATGACTAGTTTGTGTATTTAGCATGCTTTGGAGGCAATAATCTGGAACTGCATGTAGATTCCAACTTATTTTTGGAGGCAGGGAGGAGACAGGCTACTTGCCAAGTACCTGAATGCTATGGCTCTGAAAACAGCCCTGAATTTTATTTTGGGTTTTTTTTTTTTTTATGTTTGTTTGTTTTTTTTCTGGAAATCTTGTTTCCCCCTCTAAGTTCTCTTTCTATGGGGCAGATTTCTTATGCTAGGACAGTGAGTACCCTTTGCCAAATTATCACTGTTTGTATAGGATTGGCTAGGAGGGAGATGAATATAACATCAGGATTGCTTCTCTGCTCAGGTTTGTAGTGGACTTCTAATTAGAAGGGTGATAAACGAGGTGGGGGGAAATGGCCAAAAGCTTGCAGACACAAACAGTAGCTGCTGCTAGATGAGAAGGTGATTTCATATGCATGAGTAGTTCACTTTGAAAATATTATAAATTTTCTCTCTGAAGTCTTCCATGACCTTAAGTAGGCATTCCAGTAAAACATGCTGTCTAATCAGGTTAGGTCTTCATTTGTATGCAGTGTTGAACTAATTAATGATGACAAATTGAGATTGAATTGCAGAGGACTTTATAAGCATCCCTGACTTTTTTTTGTTTGTTTTTAAATTAATGACCTGAGAACAGAAGTAAGAATATAAGCAGGTTAATCAGCCTTTTCAGAAGGAAGATCTTTAACAATGGAAACTCTACTGAAGCGTTTAAAAACAAAGGATTGAATAAACTAAACAAAGTTTCTGATGTGCATACTCACAGCACAATAAAACCTTTTTGAAAGCCATGCTGTGAAGGCACAAGCAGTTGCCTCTCACAATGCTGAGACCAGTAGATGGTTGAGGTTGAGCGAGAAGCCCTATGAACTGGTTGAACTTCTGCAGAACTGTCTCATTTATTGTGGGATAATTCCAGTGTGAAATTCCCCATATTCCTATGCCTTGCAATATCCCCTGTTTCTGCAGCAGAAATAGGCTTTTTCAAAAGTGTGCCACCTCAGATTTTTTTTTTTTTTTTTCCTTTTTGGAAGTTAAGTTGGGTGCTGATCTTCCCCCCCCCCTCTGAGTGCAAATAAATAAACAGCTGCACTGGATTTCCCCCCCCCCCAAAAAAAAAAAAATAATTTGGCAATCACCTGTCACTAGCAGAACCTGTTACATGGGTTAAAACATGATTGCAGTAGGAAAGTAAAAATTAAAATTGTATATCAGGGTAAGCAGAAGTTAACATTGCTGCCAAATGCAAGCTATCAAAAAATTAATCTGATCCACCCATCCCCACAAGCAAGATACCACCTTATAAGTCATGAGACTCTTTTAAAAAAGGCAAACAGGTTCTTCTCATTCTTCTCCAGGTTTCTGAGCCTTTAGGGTGCATCTACTAAATTATTTTAAAGTGTTTATTGGTAGACAAGACAGTTAAGGAAAAAGAAGGCCAGAGTTGCTATAAGTTTTTTAATCAAAAAACAAACAAAAAAAAAATTCAGTTGCAAATTCTTGATTCTGCTGAAGAAAGACACCCAGCCCTGCAAGACTTGCATAATTCAGGTGTTTGCAATACCTGAGTTTAGCAGTTAATTCTCATGCCCTGCAGTAGGTTGGAGCTCAGCTTGATTAGTCCTTGCAAGGCTTTGTTATGAAACACAGCGCTCCGCAAAGGTGCAATCGTTATTCCTTTCAGGCTCACTGGTTCTCCTCAAACTCAGCTGGACCTACAGCTATAAGAAAATTCTTGGATTTCAGACTCTTAACTAGCAAAACTGGGTAACTGCCTATGCAACATGCATGAAGCAAGTAAATGGGTTGTGCTGGCTGGGGTTAGTGGATTTAGAAAAGCTGCATTTAAAGGAAGGTGAAAGGAATGCACTTAAATTAGTCCATACAAGCAATAACAGATTTCTGTGGTCGAGAGTACAGATTCCTTGGCTGGCCTATCTTGGTCTTTTTATTTCAAATTGATTCATTCCATTTCCATCTTAAATATGTTGTGTGTCCTGAACCACCTGGTAAAATTGGGAATTTTTTTCCCCACTCTCTATAAAATGAATTAGAGGATTGTGCACAAACTTAGTGAAGCAATGAGAGGGCAATTAGATGTGCGCACTGCATTGACTCAGTCCTTAATTACCTGTTGAGTGTTCTCTCAAACAATTTATTCCAATAGTGCATTGTTCCAATAGCACTAGTAATGTCCAGTATTTTCCTGGCTTCTGATTATCTCTCTGCATCACCTATGAAAGCTTTTTAACTGTTTTTAAAGGCTGGTGACTCTCAATGAATATTCATGTAGGGCTGAGGGCTGTGCGAAGGGTTCCCGTGCAATCTTAGCTTTGTTGTTCCTTGGTGGTCTGTTGCTCAGTGCAATCTCAGCTTTCCAATTTTAGCCTTTAACATCATTTTTAAAACTATCAGGAGAAAGGGAGCAGAAGTGGTCTTGTTACAGGATTTTGAATTCTCCTGTCCTCAGAGGCTCCTAGTTAGCAGAGATGTAGTTGTTAGTTGTTTGCCTAGAGTATCTGAGAGATCCTTGCAAGAGACCTCACCAAGCACAAACAGGTGACCTGCTGGCCACTCAGCTAATCCTTTCATGCTTCTAATACAGGCTTTATTTTCAGCCCAATTGGTTGCCCAGCAAAGTTGACTTTGCTGATGCTAATTTCCCTTGTTTTTACAGCAGGAGTGAGGAGGGAAATGATGCCTGTAGTCCAGAGGGAGAGAAGTGATCTGGAAGGAGAAGGCAGTGGAGGAGCACATGGGGTTGCAGCCTTCAGCTACACATGCTACAGGCTGTGAGGTCTGATGCAATGGTGTGAGCTAAGGGCTTGGCTCCTCACTAATCTCAGTAAAGCAGGAGCATGTCCATATTTGGGCATCTGTCTCAGGTGAGAAGTGGTTAAGATCTGGCTTCCTCAAGCTCTCTGCAACCATGCCTGCCTGTAGAGGCTGTTTCCTTCACGCACTGCCTCTTGGCATGGAGTAGACAGGGTGGGTTTTTGCTGCCACCATCATTCTTGTGCATGGAGAGGTTGCGATTGTCCTATTTGAAGAGCTTGTGAAGTGTATCTCCTGCTGTGTGATGTTACAGGGCCTAATACAAAGGCTGCTGAGGCATATATAACCTGTCCTAGGTCATCTACCTGGAAAGAGAGGAGCCGGGCTTGTTGTCTTTGAAGGAGGTGCCTTTCTCACGGCAGGGAGGTGTTCTCAAGCTAGCAAAGCTGGGAACAACCAGTTCACCTGTGAGAACCAGCCAGGAGGGGCCTGCTGGCTTCTGTTTGGGTTTTTATGCTTGAGTAAAAGGAGATTTGAGTGCATTAGCCTCCCATTAGAATGTAATTGTGCTTTTTCCCCCTAATCTCTTTGTCATGTATATCTTGTTTTTATAAGCAGCTATCTTCTGTCACTCCTTACAAAGCAGCTGTACAAATCTGTGCAATAGTTTCCAGAAAATGTTTTACCATAGGAGACATCTTTTGTTGTTGTTTTTTTTTCTTTACCTTATTCTTTTGTAAATCCTACCAAAGCCTCCCTTATATGAGCCAGAGTTTTTTTTTTTTATATGGTCTCTTAGACCAGCATCTCTGATCGAGCTGTAAGGGCAGCCTGTAACCCCCACAGATAGTGGCATCCAGGAAGGATAAGAAGAGTAGTTATGTACTTAGTGTATGAATTGGTATCTGCCAGCACCGAGGACAGAATACTTAGGTCTTTTGCCTTGCAGTGGTGCCTGCTCTGCTCTTCAAACAGCACGGTCAGTTTGCGCACCCAACGTGCCTGACCTAGTGAGAGAAAGTAGGCTCCAGATGGTGTGAATGTCCTGCTTTCAGCTAGGATTTATCTTCTTGGTTGCTATATTTGTGACTGATTCTTTCCCAGCGTAACAGGAGATCAGTTAGAGTTCACTATAGGCTTCACAGGATCTGCAGGGGAAAAACATGGAGACATTAAGATCAAATACAGGAGGATGGAGAAAGTAGTGATGGGGAAAGGCTGTGTCTTCAGGGGCAAAAGATCCCTCTGCTGTTTTGCACAAGCAATTTCTACTTGTACTATCCTCATCTCTTTTATTTTTTCCCTCAGAATTTTGTTAGGCTTCACTTATTTTTTTAAAGAAAATTCTTTCTGAATTTAAGTGCCAGATTATTTTGATTCTTAATGAGAATATTTTTGTCTACGTGGAGAGGAAAAACTGTTAATTAAATATAATTTTCATCATCAATGTAACTTGCAGAGAAAGGCCCCACCTACTTTCATGAGAAAGGAATAGAGAGAGTCATAATCCTGGATTAGGTATCTTTCACTACACACATATAAAAACAACACCGTGTGAAAAGAGGGAAAATGTGTATGTATATACACACACACCAAACATACCAATGTGCCTCCAGCACTATTACCAAAGGAATTACCTTTACAAGAAACAGCCACAGCCTGGAAAGAAGCCACTTTTCAAATAAGAGCTGAATAATGAGATTTGTGGTTTCTGAGAACTATGAGAAGGAAGGGTTAAAAAAACCATTTGCAGATAAGAATAGGTGATGCTGGGAGATGAGTGAACATCTTGAAGGAGGGGAGGGTCACTATTTAAATCAATTTTTTTTTCCTCTTCTCCTTTTTCTTCCTCTTAGTTAAAAATTGGCTTCCATGAAGAACAACATGTAGGATTAATGTAGTACTTTAAATCTTCAAAGTGCTACACAAACATTACTTCCCTAATCAGCAAACAACTTTTCTTGGTAGGCAAATCATGAGTATAGTCACCATTTTAGAGAAGGGAAACCAAAACAATGAGAAGTACCAAAATTTCCAAAATGTTGGTTTTTTGTGTTTTTTTTTTTTCTCAAGTGGAGTTTTTACCCAATTGCTTTGCCTTTTTTAAAATACTTTTTAGTTTGTTTTTTTTAAGGGTTTTTTGGATGCTTTGGCTTTTTTGTGATGTTCAGCATGGGGACTGCCTCTAGGATGGCTTATAAAAGCTACTGAGGTCTCCTGAATTTCAGAAGTGTTAAGCATGCAAAGCAGCTCAGCAGAGCTCAAATGAGACAGCAGCAGAGTCACCTCCTTACCTTTCCAAAGGTCATGGCAAACTGGGCCAGAAGGCAGTTAGCCTACTCTGGGGCAAGGAGGGTTTCTGAAAATTCTCTGCTTCCCCACATACCACTGAGCTGTGTAATTATAATCTGCTTCAGCTGAGCAGTGTTGGAAGTTATTTCAACACTACAAAACCAGAAAGATTGTTCAAAAAATACTCCAGTGACTGTTTAATCAGTTACTTTTTGGTAAAGATTTCCAGGTAGACTGCTACAAGATGTATCACTCCCCATGCAGACAAAGACCACCCTTGAAGATGAACATTCTTTTCCTTAGGTTAGTTGAAATATCTCAGTTGTGATAGATATTTCCTTACCAGCTTGATACAGAACAAGTTGGTGGTGCTTTGTATGCTGAAGGTTCAGCTCCAGCTCTTGGCAGACCTTGCACTATGAAGAAATTCCTACTTTTGTTTAAAAAAGAGAAGTGTCCTGGGTAGGGATGGCTTCTGCATGAAAAGAGCATGAACTTTATTATGCAATGGAAATCTTTTCATGAGGTTTTGCTGTGTGCAGGTGTCAGATATGTTATTGTAAACACAGTAGGATAGCTACCCGAATAAAAGCTTAGATCCTCTTGCAAATAGACTTGAGTATTGATATCAACTTTATTGTTTCTAGTTGCTGAAGACAACACTTAAACATTGGAGCCAATCTTGGTGGAGCCACAGGAGAGTGCTACGTGTCCTTTTTTTTTTTTTTCATAGCTGTTTTCTATGAAAGTGTTGGGTGTTTTTCTTAAGGAGAGTAAACTTGCCTAATAAATAGGGGAGTTTTATGATCTGCTCACTACACTTTAGCTTCTGGAATTCACCTAAATTCAGCTTTACAGAAAGCTGCAAAA
The DNA here is from genome assembly GCA_013399775.1 of Semnornis frantzii. Taxonomy (NCBI): domain Eukaryota; kingdom Metazoa; phylum Chordata; class Aves; order Piciformes; family Ramphastidae; genus Semnornis; species Semnornis frantzii. The sequence goes on along the minus strand of VWYK01085650.1, from coordinate 62,626 downwards.
TGTGCTTAAAGAACGGCAGGAAAGCAATGCAGAAAAGCTGAGCTGCCTTTCCTGAACAAGTGAGATGGGACTTGGGTCTAAATTCTCTAACTTTGTTTTCCCTGTTAGCCACTCTAGCCATGCTGCATTGGGGCTCTCACTCCCATGTGCTGTGTGCCCCTGGGGTGCACCACACTTTCCTTCTGAGGAGAGAATCCTGGAGATGCCCTGTTATGGAGCAGCATCAGTGAGCAGCAGCTTTGGCTGGAAGCCCAGGCTCCAAGCTCCTCCTGCGCTGTGATTTAGATGTAATCTGGGTAACATTGTGAAAGTCATTCCCTCTGCCTCCATTCCCTCTCTTCCCCCTTTCCACACACCCACTCTCAAATTTGGGACTGTGTCACTATGATCCCATGTTGTAAAGCATTCAGACCTCTGATGTGAAATGCCTGAGGGGGACAGCTGGGGACTGCTCCATGCTACTCATCCTGAATCACAAACCTGAGCTTTTAGGCCCCCAGTTTTGACTTATTTACAGAATGTTACAGTTTGGGGGTTTCTTAAAATAACTTTAGAAGGAATCAACACATCTCCAGACTAAATCTTTAAACTACCTTGAGTGCCCATCAGGTACTGCTTTCCCTGTTCAGCATCTCAAGTTTTACCAGCTTTAGGCCCCATCTGATGCTGTACCAGTACTGCTGCACTAGCTGTGAACAAAGTAGTTGTGAGCAAACTCAACTTGACAGTTTTTGGGCTGTCTTAGCTCAACCACATGAGGTGTGGCTGGGAGCTCACTCCATGCAATGGGAGCAGACTGAGCCTAGATTTGCTATCCAGTCTGCACCCATGTCTCTTCAGGCCCCCCCAACTCCCTAAAATTCAGGGCTGGAAGGGATTCCTGTGGGGAAAGGATGGGGGTGCTGCCTCTGGGCTTTGTGCCCAGCCTGAAGGGTGTTCATGAGGCAGGCGGCACACTCACTTTGTTTGCATTTGAGTGTCAGCATCACCATGGGTGGGAGAGAGTCTTCCTGTGAGATTTTTCTGTTGAGTGGCTAAGCACTGAATGATACCTATTCATTAATCAGAGAGGTGGTGGCTGGTTTTGCCATGAGTTCCTCATCTCCTGTCTTCTGCTGCAAACCACTTGCATTACTTGCACTTAGTCATTATTTCTTTTCTACCCATCCTTGATGGGTTATTGTAAGTGTATGAACAAAAGGGACTCCAACAACAAAAAAAAAATGCCTGTGCATTGTTAGGTATCACCATGACAATCTTTTACAGAACTGGCACCCATAAAGGAAGTGGTGAGGCTCCTAGCAAGAGCTTCAGAAGAGTCATTGTTAGTTCCTTAGAATTTGACAAAGACAAAGCCTGTGGACTGGTTGCTTTGCAATGCAGTTTAATAAATTTGACCTTTGTTTGGCATTGTTTCTCAGAGTAATCTTTGCTCATTCCTTTGCCGTGCCTCTCAAAAGGGCTACATAACCTGGAATCTGTCTTTCTGGATTTGCTTTTCAGCAGATTGATCTATGGAATATACAAATAGGGAGAACTGGGTTGCACTGGTGCTGCTGCAGTTCAGCAGTCCCTGCCCAGTGCAAAGAGCAACTCTATGGGTCGCAGGTTAAATTTGTAGGGACATATACTGGAAGAAAACCATTTCTATGCTGTGCATCTGATGTTGGAAGCACAAAAACTCGCTGGTGCTGGCAGTCGCCCTGCTGATCATAATCAGTTTCATAGGGCTGTTGTCTTTCAGCATGCTGATTCTGGTGCATGTTTTGCAGCTTATTTCAGGGAAGCTTCCTAAACAGAGCTTATGGGGTCTTAGGTGAGGTGGCTTGGCAGCCTTTTGAGGATTGAAGTACATGGCCAGAACTGGCTCTGTTGGTTAGTGACTGGCAGTGACTAACTCATGATCACTTCCCTCTCCGTCACATAGGTCTGAATTGTTGCAAATCACCTCCTCGCATCTGAAAGTCTAACTCCTGGGGTGCACCTTACCCTGGACCCCTAGATAACATGCATCTGCTGTGTGAGCCCAGCATAACCTGCTCCCTGGGAAAGTCAGCCTTCTGATGCTTTTGGAAGAGGCAGGACTGAGCCTGCAGGCAGGTGCTGCCTGCTGGGGAGTGGTTAACAGTCAACTATCCTGCGTGCAGGGGGCTCTCTGGCTTGGTGCAGAGTGGTGCTTTCACCCTGCCTGGCATGTCTTAGCAAGGGTGTAACAATTCGTTCAGACTTTTTTTTTTCATTATTATTATTTTTATTTTGTTGTTCTACTGCCATACCAATCTGATTACACCTTCGAGGGATCATCTACCCCTAAAGCTTAATTAAGGCGCTCTTGTCTGACTCGTCACTGACTCACCTGCCACTGTATGAGCTCATGTCTGACTTGTCCTAGGAAGATAGTGAAATATGTCAGGCTTCTGTGAAATACAGCAGATTTTTATTTTATTGTACCCCTGACACTGCTGTTGGCCGCTGCAAAGGTGAACAAAAAGATGACTGCCCCAGCTTGGTTACATTTATCCAAACATAGTGGCTTGTCTCTTTGTGCCTTGAAAAACTAGATGGGGTTTTGCTTGCACAGCTGTAGGTATGTTAGAGTTAATAAAACAAAACAAAAAAAAAAATTAAAAATTAAATAACCTTTGAGTTTTGGCTTCAGGCAAAGTAGGTGAAATGATGTGTTTTGGAGATGAATGCTCTTGCAGGAGGCAAGATGTAGCTTGCAGGAGAACATCTGCAACCAATCCATTCTGTATGAGATGGGGCCAAGACTTGTTTGTATCTCAGTACCTGTTTAAACATGTTGTAGCATGGCAAAAAGAGGGTTTTGAATGCATTGAGGAAGGGTGGGTAATAAGGGAAAGAGACATCAAGCTGAATGTTTGCTTAATAGCTTTGATTTCTTCATTAAACTTTTAAGCACTTTAATAATTTGATTAGCAGCTTTCAGAGCACTGTAGGATTTTTTTCTTTCTTTCTCAAAAGGAGAGAAACCCCTGCTGCTCTTGGTGCTGCAAAATGAACTTGTTCCCTGGCCTGAAGCAAATCTAGCAACCGTTTGCTACCTTTACTTACCTACCCTGAGGACTGTCAGTGGAAGGATGTTCTGTAATTCACTTATCCAAGAGTGTGCAAAGAATCAATTACCATATTGATACCATTCTGCCTGGACACCAGAATGCAGTTTCCCAGACAAATGCTTGCCAGCTACTCCCATCCTCTTTGTTCTGTAAGAACTCAATGTAGGATGAACACCTAGCAGATTGCAGAGCTCTTTTGCTTGCCTTTAATCGTGCACTTGAAATGCCTCTTTGTAAAGGCCTGTGGCAGCACAGAACAGTTATATGACTCAGGAGTGGTTGAAGTGTTGAGGCTGGTAATAGAGCTGGGTAGCTAGGGGGATCTGTTTTAGGCTGAACAAGGTAGAGAATGTGAACACAGTGTCACAGGAAAGGAGCATGCATTCAGAGTGCCGTTCTGCAAAGAAAGGGTTGTAATGCTACCTGGGTAGTGTTTTCCTAGTGCTTAAAACCAACAGGCTTGTAGTATTTTGTTGTTGTTATTACTAAGGAGTTTTTTCCAGTGTTGTGTGTTTACCCTGCCTTATACCAAATGCTGCTGTGACTCTTCAAAAAGTGCTTGCTTAAGCAGGGCAGCCCTGGTCATGTGCTGCATGTTCTACAAGGACCCAACACACAAGAAAACTTTAGGAACTGCAGGTTGCAAAATGCCTGTTCTCTCTTTGATGTAGACAGGGCTCTTCCATTGTGTCTGCTCATCAGAGTGTCATGTGTTCATGCATTCCTCAAGTCCCTACTGGCTGCTGGTTCTGCCATTCACTTGTCTTCCCCTGCCACCTACCAGAAAGGCCTCCTATGGCTTTTCTGTGCTAGGGGGAGCATTAGACTCCATTCTACACTGAATGGACTTGCTAGGTTGCACCTACACTGAGAACAGCTGTGTCTGTGTGGTGCTGTGGCAAGTCAGGTTCATTTAGCTCTGGCACATCACAACTAGAGCATGAAAACTCCGGGGCTGTGCAAACATGGCTAGGACATATCTGTATCCTTTTCTCCTGCATGTCATGCACTGGGTTAGCATGTGGCAAGTAGCTGTATTTACAGCTGCACCGTGGGCATGCCTTTTTAGTAGACCCTGAACAAAAGCTCTGGTTGCTTTTTGTCTTGCTCTGCAAGGAGCATCCTGACCCAGAAAGACAGCCAGAGCTGAGTTTGGGTGCAGATTTTATCTCATTCCTCATGCTTAGAGCTTCATATAGAAGGGCTTTAGGTGGTCCTCTTATCTTTCCTTGACCATGCTCTACTGGACTACATGAAAAGTCTTACGTGTAATTCAAGTTGCATGAATGAGTCTGTCCTGATGTATTGGTGACTCACGGAATCTTCCTTTCCTGCCTTTGCAGCTGTGTTGCCTGACAGTCTTGAGCAAGAGCAGAGCTCATCTCTGGAGCAATCTTCTCTGGGAGAGAGCTTCCAAAATGGTTGGCTGTCCAGGGTGTTGTTTACCTGCTTAGGATCTCCCATTCCAAGATCACAGAGGAAGGTGGCCAAAGCCACATGGTGGAAAGACATTATTTTACTCAAGCACTGCTTAACTTTGTTTTATCTCTCTCCTGTGCAAACACCACCTTGTCCCCAAGTTCCTCCAGCCACCCCTGTACCACAAATCAAAACCTCCATTCAGTATTTCTCTTAATTATGGTGTGTAATTATGCCTTCCAGCCTGCTACTGTAATGTGAAGATGAATCCCTCTTGCTTTTGTGAAGACTTTATCCAAAGAGCAAGCTCCTTGAAGGTAGCACATGGAGAAGTGTACATCAGCCTGTGTGGGAATGGAGCCGGGGGTTGCTTTGTTATTTGGTTTGGGTTTTGTTGTTTTTTTCTTTTCTTTTTCCCCTTGGCTACATGAGCAGCTAAAACCTGTAACCTACAGGAGCTGGAAGCTCCATGCAGAAAATTAGCTTAGGCTGGTGGAAGAGTTGAGATCACATTTTTCTTGGCTAATTAAAGGATTAAATGTGCAAAGACTGAGTGAACCGTCAGTGCGCTACAGAAGAGAGCCTTTGATGGTTTAATCAGACCTGAGATTAAACAAATTGCATTTAAATAAGAAATATGTGGCAACAGTTACAGTCTAGCTGAGCCTTTATCTTTTACTGTCCTCCAAGGTCAGGTAGCTGGTGTGCTGTGACTAGGGTTTCTCTTATCAGCTTTCTTCCCAAGTGTCTCCCCCTGGATTGTTTCAATCTTTTGCTTCCACGCTTCGTAAAGCTGCCCTTGTGTCTTCTCACCAGGTCCTTTGTGCAGAGGAGCTCTGCTTGCTGCAGTACCTGATAGTGATCCTGCTGCACATCATAGTAGTAGCATGGTTGCATCTTTGTGGGATGTTTTATCATAACTCTGATCCCATGTAGGGGTTTTCTATGCACCGTGGTGCTTTGCTGTCTGCAGCTGAAGAACTAAAAACTTGCTTCTCTGTGGACTTTTCTGTGGTTCAATTGCAAAGCTGGTGGATAGAAAGAGACTCTTGGGTTATGTCAGTGGTTTAATGGTGTCTTCCTGTAAATGGCAGTGGCTATTAAATTCTGCAGGGATAATTAGTTTCTGCAGGTTCAAATTTCTTGTTTTCTTTGATATCAGCTGATTGTCTTCAATAAGCTAAACACACAAAATGGCTTGCCAGTGTTAGTCCTAACACTCCTCTCATCAACTTGTTTGGATAGCATAAAATTCAGAGATCCTAAGGGGCTGGTTTTAAGTCTTACCTTTGATAGCACTTGCAGTAATGGAAGGTCATGAGATTCATGGTTGGTACTTCAGGAAAAAGCTTGCTTTCTGCAGAGGCAGGAATTCATCCGCACGGAATCATGCAGGGCAACAGCACATTCTGTCCATGGTGGCTTTGCACCTTTCTCTGCATCATGTATGAGCTGTGAAGAAAACAGGAGTGTCAGACAGTGTGAGCCAATAACTTCTTCTGATGTTGCAACTCTGTCTTGTTTTACTCCATTTTGGTTTATTTCTTTTTAGGGAGGAAGAGGCTTGCCTTTAGCTCCCTCACAATCTTATACAGGTTGAGGGTGGTTTTGCTCACTCTTTTTGTTGGGAAGATGAAGGAAATCACAAAGTTGAAACTGGTTTTAAAAAATCTGCTGGGATACCATAATCACTCAAAAACATGACATTACTTACTAATTGGGTGTGGTTAGTTGGGAAATCTGACTTTAAAATTTTGTTTCCCAGGGAACTATTCCTGTTCTCACTGTTACCCAGTAACAGACTGCTCCTTGTTTGGGAAAGCAGTTTTGCTTTGAATAGGATAACAACTTGCTCTAGTAGAAGGGGTTGGAACAAGATAATCTTTAAGTTCTCTTCCACCCCAAACCATTTTATGGTTCTCACAAAGGATCTGTGACTTGAGGTCTTCAGACCTTGCAGTTTGCAAAAGCAGCATCACAGAGGTAGTGAGGTCTGCAGGGACAAAGAGTTGTTTGGTGTTTTTCTTGGAAAACCATCTTCAGATTGTGGTCATGAGGATTGTATCTAAATCCACATTGATTCCTGTTATGTTTCCAGTCAGGTCATGCAGATGATGTGATTATCTTTCAGTTATCAAGTGGAATAAATCAGTTGCAAGCTATCTAGAGACTTGCTGTAATCTGTTCCAAATAATTTATAGATCTATAACTGTCAGAGAGTGTTTGGGCAGGTATTCCTTATGTGTTTACCTAGCAGGCTTGCTGATTTGACTATAAAGTGCATCTGGGTCCATGTACTCCTGCTTTATGCACTTGTTTGTTCTTTATGAAGGCAGCCCAAGAATCAGCTAAACCAGGTGTGGACTCTAAGCCTTTGGTTTCTTACATGACACATTACTTCATATCTCCCTTTGGTTTGCATGTCAATTGGGATGTGATTACACCATTCTTCTATTTCCCAAACTCCTTGCAAGTCTTCCTCCCTTTCTAAATGTTGCTCTGCAGAATCGCTGTTGTCCTTTTAGCCACTGCAGTTGTGTAGCTTAGAGACGCTGGACAGCATGAGAAAAACCATAGGGATACCCTGGGATAGGCTTGTGCTTTCTAGCAGAGAAAATGCCACAGCATTGATCTCATTAGTTGCCTGGGAGTGAGGTGCTAGCTTCTGGAGCTGGAGACACCTCAATAAGCTGCAGCAGCAACACTGCAGGTTCCTCAGCTAAGTTCTTGACAAGCTGTTTCCCATGGTATCTAGGGAAATCAAGGTCTCAGTTCAGGAAGGCACTTGAGAGTGCATAACCTCTAGCACGTGAATGTACCCTATGAAATCTGTTGGGTTCTGTTGGAGTCAGCAAGGCTGCTCCCATCCTTAAAGGTAGGCATCTGCTTAAACACCTTGCTGAATCATGTCTTGACTTTGAAAGTAGGCTCAGGAGAAACCACACGAGTTGACTTGACTGTGCTTAGCTAGGTCATTGAAGATGGAAGGAGAGGGCTCAGAGGGAGGGGAAGGATCTGGGTGAAACAGAGATCCCAGAACTTTGCAAATGCTAGCATTAGCTAGTGACTTGTTCTTGTCTGACTTTCTTGCCAGGCATCCTGAGATCTAAATTGTCTGAATAAAAGGTTTAAAGGTTTGGGTTAGTCACCATTCATCTTAAGTGTGTTGGACCTTATTTTGTGTTTTCATTTATTTATCTTAGATCTGAGTTGCTACATCTATGCTCTGTAAAACTATTACTTGCTCAGTTAGGTGTGATTTCCCCCTCCCCCCCCCCCCCCCCCCCCCCCCCCCCCCCCCCCCCCCCCCCCCCCCCCCCCCCCCCCCCCCCAATTCTTAATGTTTTCTCTGACTCTGATCTAGAGTATGGACTCATTTAATTAGGAAATCCAGAAGACAGAGGGATGTCTGCAGAAATTATGTGGGTTTGGACTCTCTTTTCTAGGAGGAAGAGGAGAGGGCCCGTATCAAGTGGTCTTCATGAAGAGGAAGAAAATTTGTCCCTGCTAGGTCACTGCATGTCAGTTTGTTGCCTCGATCACCCTTGTGGCCTGAAAAGCTTTGCTGACTTTTCATTTTAATTATCAATGAAATGTTCTGCAAGCAGGAGAACAATATTTGCATAGATGTAATTCTGGAAACCGAGTGTAATGTGATCAGGAAATGGGACAGGCCCTGGCTGTTATCATGGAAGAAACTTGCTGGTACCTGTACTTTGTTTCAAATGTAATAAGATCTGACTCAGGAAAGTTTCCTGCACGTTAATAGAGAAAACTCAAAGCCCTTTTGGCAAGGGACTGCTGCTAACCTTTCTGCACAGGAACAAAAGAGACTTCTTGCAAATTCCTAAATCTGTTCTGAAAGGGCTGCTCATAGTACACTGAAGATATAGAGGAAAATGGTCTTCCTTGGAGCAGAAAGGTGCAGGGAGGGGTGGTGTGTGTGTGTGTGTGTGTGTGTTCAGGACTTTCTTTTTCTGAGCTGGCAGCCAAGGAACAAGGAGCTTGTATGCTCTGCCAGTGTAATCTCAGCGAGAAGACATGATGCTACTTGCAAGGTATGCACAAGACAAGACCAGAGGCGCCGCAGTGCTTGATTACTGTCAAGGGCTCAGTCAGAACTTGCCTTTGCTCTTTGGCCTGCAGCATTTATGTAGAAATTGGGGACGCTGCTGCTTGCTTCCAAAGCTTTGCCTTGATGGGTCCTGCCCACATCTTAGGTAGGGAGGAAAGGGGGGGGGGAGCTCAGAGCCTATGAAGTAAACAGGAAAATTACTCACCTTAATGATGCATTTCACCGGCACTGCCATTTTGAGAGTCTGTCAGATTTAATATTTTGTCTTTCCTTCCATTGCCTCCCATAGATGCAGTTATTAAAAGGATGAAGTGGTGAGGTATCTGTATTTTCCCTCAGGTGGAGGAAAGGAAGGTGAATAGGAGAGAAAGGAGATCACCTTTTTCCATTGGGGCTTCTCAGTCTGTTGAGAGTGCACATACAGAGGAGTGCTCATCGACAGACTTGGCTGGTGGCTCCTTATGCTGTTGGAGCATTTCAATTCCCAGTTGAGATCCCTGGCCTCCCAGATAGCTGCCAGCCCTGCTCTGTGGGGGTGCAATGGCTGGCTCCCCACTTGAGAGACACCCTGGATTAGTTCTGTGATTGGTAATAGCACAATATTGAAGCAGATAAACTCAGACAAGAAAATAGTGACACTCACCAACCTGCTCAAACTGCTTAGTCCACTCTAGAGGCTGTATCTTGAGAAAGACCTAATGTGTCTTGGTTGTGGATTTTAGTATAGGTAATAAACCTTGTGTTTCACAGGGGGTGCTGTCAGATGCTTTTGTGTTTTCCAGGCTGGGCTGTGATGTCCCAGAGCTCTCAGTGGCTCACTCTGTTCTGTATTTCTGGGTGGAAAGTGGATGAAGAATAGAGCTAGAGGGCTCCTGTGGGATGGCCCTGGGCTGTCACATGCACAGGTTCAGGATCTGAAGGTATATATATCACACCATATGAGGAGATAGGCAGACCTGCCAGCTTTCCCTCTGGATGAACGTTGCTTTAAAAAGCCCCCTTTGAAATAAGTCTGCCATTCCTCACTTGTGTTGAACTACGTTATCTGGAGATGCCATGCAGTTTGTGTTGGTAATGTGCTCACCAGCAGGAGGATTGTTGTTGGGCCGTCCGGAATGAGTAGGGAAGCTGATCCTCCATGCGAGTTATGAGGGAATGAAAGAAGGACCTCTTATATCCATGTACACAAGACCTAAGAGGTAACAGAAGTCCAACTATGCCTTCAGTAGCACTTCAGGAAGGCAAGGAGAAAATACAAATCATCTCTGTGAACTTCTTCAGGGGTTCTTTTTTCTTTGAGTCTGTTGAATTTAAACTCTAAGAAAAGTGAATAGGTGAAAAAATGTGTCTGGGCAAATGTGTTAAGTATGAGAGACCAAAAGACATAAAACCTGATTTGTAGTTTTAAATCACCTATATTTTTCTCTCCTCTGTTGGCCTGTCAGAGTGTGCAAGGACCAACTTGCATCTTCTCTGAGCCTTTCAGTTACCCATCTGGGAAGATGGGCCCATATTTGGCACATGTAGTCTTACCCTTGCAATATGCTGTCCCTGTGGCATTTTGCAAACGGGCCAGCCTACTGGCAAGAGACAGAATTTGGGTGGAAATATGTCACCATCCAGCTAAGTGTCCTGCTTTCCAGGGTGTTGAATGGTTAGTGCTGTCTGTGGCAGAGTGCCTGCAACCTCCGGATTTGCTTCTGCCCCTAAATTGCAGACTTGGGATGTTGCTGATTGAAAAGACTACATTGCCAGAACAGCTTTGCTGTTTTCTTTTGGTATTCTCTGGTTTGTTGGGGAAGGGGTGGAGNTCATCCAGCTTGGCTTCCCTCTAACACACACTGTACTACTTTCTTCTGAAATACTAATGAAATCCTCTTATTTGCAGATGAGGGAACTAAAAAATTTTGGAGTTAGATCTTGCACATCCTTGTCCCTTGCATGTCCATTGGTGTGCAACTATTTGAACCTGTGATTGTATCCAAAGTTGCTGAGGACCCAAAGCCTGTGTCTATTCTGTAAGGGCTGTAAGGACTGACTTGTGTATCTGGGGATCTTACAGACTCATGTTGATGAAACCAGGTTAGATTTGATGGGCACAGGTTTATTTTGGAGAGCTTCAGGATTTTTTTTTTTTTTGGTTGACATTTGCTTATCTTAAATGAACATACACAGAAAAAAAATCAGTGGGGACATCCTTTATGTGATGCTGTAGTTTTTCCTGCTTATGGTTGAGTTAATCAACCTGTGACTTACAGCAGGGGACAAAAATGACTGGGAGATGCACTAAAAGTTGGTGTCTTATTACTCCAGACAATGCTTCCTTTGGCTGGTTATGCTTTTGGAGTTTGGCTGGTAGGATGGCACATGCTGGAACATGCAGACTTGAAACAAGTGAAATCTGGAAAGCTAATAGGAAATAAACAGCAGCCTTCCTCTTTGGCTGAACTTGAGACAGATGATTGTAAGAAGGTTTAATCCCCCACACCAAACTAGGAGGAGGTTTGGAATGGCTAACTTGGGCTTTTCTTAAAGCATTCCTTGAGCAGAATGGGTTCTGGTGCTCAATATCTGAGACTGAGGCACATGAGTCAGGAGCAGTATGGGTTGGGGTGAGTTTGCTGTCAAGAACCTGAATATGTTCTTTCCAGTTTGTTTCTGGAGTCCTTTATAAGATAATTTTAGTTTCTTTCAAGATACAGGTTGACTTAGTCCTTTAAGTCCAGGTTTGGCATCACACATGCCTGTATGCAGAGGCATACTGACTCAAGCAGGTGGTGATTAACAGCACTGCTAAAAGGTAAGCAAATGCTGAAGCCTTTTTTGCTAGATCAGGTCTTGGAGGCTTTTACACAGTGTATGTGCTCTGATGCAGTGAGTTGAATTTCCTGAAATGACTACTGCTGGTTATGTCAATATCTAGTTGATGTGACACTTTGTGTCATACTATTGACTCAATTTGGTGTAGGCAAACATGTGTAGAAGCACATGTGTATGTTTTATGCAGAAGCAAGTACTTGTAACTTCACTGTAGCACTTTTTGAAGACAATTCCGCTTCTGCTAGGATGATGTGGAACAGTTGACTGTCTTTGAGGATAGTGGAGGCTATGAAAGGTGGCAAGAAATGAAATGGAGTTTTTCATGGAGCTGTAACAATTAAAAAAACTTCTGGTAGGATTTTATTTGCTCACTACTCAATGTTCAGTAACTGAAGCAGATGCTTTTTTCAAATTCATTTTTAACTAATATTTTAGCTTAGCTTTGCTCACTCACTATCCTGCCAAAATGTAACACTCCATAGTCTTTAGGTGAGCTTGACTACCAGAGTTGACATGACATTAAGAAACACACACTGTAAGGAGTCTACTGTCATCCTACTCAAACAGGCTGTTTATGTTGTGCAATTGTAAGGGAGAAGTCTCTGGGAGACCTAGATACCAACTTGAGAGGCTGAGGGTTGAACAGGATGAAAAGAGTCTGTGTCCAGCCCTTACAGGGCAAAAAAAATAACAACAGAACACCACAATGATTGGAGTATAACAATGCAGCACAAGGGCCCATTCATGGGAGGCTTTATTTGCAAATGGATCCTAAAGAAAATGTCCTTTGAGGAAGCAGATGCCACACAGTGTTTTATTGGTGACCTGCAAATTGTCCATGTTACTGACAGTTGATTGGCAGTGCTTATGAAAATAACATCATTGGGGTATGCAAGCTGGGGAGATGCTCCCATCCTCTGGAAACCAGCACAGCCTCTGGAACTTGGTGTGCTAGCAAACCATGAATGCTTTGGCCAGTCAGAGTGCATTAGAAGGAATTGCACTAGGATTGGGATAAATCTCAGGTGTTTTGTGTACCTGTGCAAACTTAAGTTTGCAGGAAGATATCTGAGAGTGTACTTCAGACTTTGAGTAAAACTGTAAAATAAATGCTCCCTGTGGAAGCTAGTTGCTTTGGTGAAAACCCCTATGTTTGTAACACAGGATCCCACCATCAGCAGGCACTCACTGTGACCCATGCTGAGTATCTTCCTCCATTGGCTCAGCTTTGGCTTTCAGCGTATTTATTCTCTTCTCATACCTTCACCTCACTTGCAAAATTTCTGGTGCAAAGTAATCTATCAGAAATGCAAATGAGTAGGCATTGTTACTGTTTAAAACTTATTTGGCACTACCAAAATTTCTGTTTGGAAACTGGCAGAGAAACTGCCTGTGATACACAAGCAGAATGTGAGCTGAGTACACAAGGTAAGGTCATCCGACTGCAAGAGTCTTCTGTTTTTTTCTGCCATTTCTTTAAAAACTAAGATTTAAAAAATGAAACAGACCAGCAAAGGAAGAAAACTTAACTAACAAAACCAGTTAGTAAAGCTTTCCTTTACAGCCATCACTCTGATCCAAATATATATGCAATATATTTCACAGCTTGCCTCTGAAATTTTCCATGAAAGTTAAACAGGATTTTTTTTTTCCCAGCTAGTTTGGTTTTGTTTGTTTGTTTTGTGGTGGTGGTGTTTTCTTTTTGGTGGTGGTATGTTTGTTTTTTGGTTATACATTTTTAATTGTTTTCAAGCCAAACCTTAAGAGATCTTAATGTGTTGAAGTGAATTCGTAGACATGAAATTGAAATGTAAAAGCCCCTGAATACAAAGTTTTCAAATTTATAGCTGTTTCACAGTGCAAAAGTAGTGTGGGAAATAATGGGAAAACACTAGTGTTATTTCTCTTGTCACTGAGGCTTTGCTGGCAGCATTAGGTAGAAATATTCCTAAAGCAGATAATGCCTCCTGATTAAAGTAGTTTTGAGTAATTTTCCTAAAGATGGGAGACTCTAACAGATTCTCTACATTCAGTGTTTTGGGGTATTTCAGGGAGTCTCCTACAGCATGACCAGTTCTGTATGTTTCTCTTCTCAGCTTGCTTCATCACTCCCTTCTGAGCTGGGCTGCATGGCTGGGGATACGTGGTTTTGTGAGCTGTTGGTAGAGGACTGGATGGGAGCTTAGCGCAGAGGAAATTGTAGGATTTTTTGCGGGAAGTGGGTAACAGAGAGCTGACTTGTCCTACCGGGGCGAGATGAGCACGCAGCTCCGCAGCTGCTCTCCCTTTGCATTGCTCCACAGTACGGCACAGGAGCTGGGCCGAGCGCAAACGTCCCCTTCCAGCGGCATGAGTGGGCAGCAGTGAGTCCGCCGAACCCCAGCCCGTGGGCAGAGCCCCGCGGATAGCCGCGGCCGGGGGATGATAGGGGCTGCGAGCAGAGAGGACTGGAACGGGGTACATAGGCTCTCCTACCTGCCACCCCTCCCTTTGCCCGCTTAATTAAGCAGGTCGACACACACACACACACACACATATAATATAGATGTATATATAATTTATTTTTTTTAAAAGACTTTTTCCCCCCTCACTTTTCAGAGGCGCAGCATCAGCAGCCGCTGACCCCGGTCCGGCGCTAGGAGCGCCGCCCGCCCCGGGGCAGCGCGGTGCTGCACCGACACGCTCCTCCCCTCTTCTCCCATTTCTCTTGCGGTTTTGGCGGCGCTGCCTGTCCCCACGCAGCTCGTGGGTCGCGTTCCACCCCCCCAGTCCTCTCCGCGCTGCCGGCCAGGGGGGGACTCGGGGCCCACCTGCCTGATGTCAACATGTCGGAGGGCGAGGCCGGGGAGGAATGCGCCGCTCCCAGCCCGGCGCAGGTAATTAATCCCTGCGACTGACAGGTGGCAACAGGCGGCCTTTGGCTGCGGCTGCCGGGGAAAAGCGCTCGGAGGGAGGATTTGAACAGCTCAGCAGCACCGTTCGTGCGCGGCGGCCCAGGCGCGGGGACGGGCAGGGGCCACAGGAGTCTGAAAATGAAGTCTAAGTCTCCGCAAATGCGGACACCCTTGTACGAGTCGCTGCCCTTCCCCAAAAGGGAAAAGGGAACGTCGTGGTTTTTTCCTTTCCCCCAGGGCAGAGAAGTTTGGTAAATGTGTGCAAAGCACCCGTCCGGGCTGGTCGTTGCATGGTGGTTTCCCCTGTGAAGGATGCTGGTGGAGTCACTAGCCCTGCAGGACTTCAAAAGATGTGTAGATGTGGTGCCTAGAAACATGGTTTAGCAGGGGACTTAGGCATGTTTGGTTAATGATCGGGTTCAGTGATCCTAAGAGTCTTTTCCAGCCTAAGCAATGCTATGGGATGCTTGCAGGTGTACCTTGCTGGTGGGCTGTGAGGTTACAGATTGTTTTGTGTGGTAGACGTGTAGGTACTTCAGGTTTGATGACTGCTAGACAAATAAGTCACATATGCAGTTTGAATACCTGCTACATCTGCTAAAAGCAAGCTGTCCACTTTCCTTTGGAGTCCGATAGGATAGCGAACTTCAGATTAAAGCTACAGTAAGTCAGCTACTAAGCAGTGGTGCTAAGGTTACACTGGGCTGAATGTCAAATCTGGCAGGAGACATCCATGTCCACAGCACTCCTGTTAAAGCTCCCCTGGGGCTTACCCACTGAGTGCCCTCTCAATACAAGTCAGTTCCTAACTGTGTGTGTTGGTACACACTCATAGAATCATGTAGAGATGTGTGTCCCTTATGCCTCTAAGAGGTGTGGGGGTTTTTTTTTGGTGGTTTGGGGTTTTTTTTATTAAATGAAAGAAAAGTTCATCAAAGCAAAAACATTTAAGGTGCATGCATAAATCTCAATTTTTATTTTTAGTAAGTAGCTTAATTTC
>VWYK01085650.1:8094-41192 GCA_013399775.1 Semnornis frantzii | reverse complement strand
GGGGGGAAGGCTTTCACCTGGTGTGAATAATCCACATGGAGTTATCTGGAAGAGTTGCTGTGAGCCACAGTGTAGCTGACATTTGGACTTGCTTAGTTTGGGATCTTTTTACTCACAGGTGTCTAGCATGAGCTTGAGGAAGTCTGTGTTGCCTTTATCTGCACCCTGTGAAGGGACACTTTAAGGGCTGGGAGGCAGGCATGTCTTCTGATAGACCTCTAGGGTCAGTTGTGTAAGTTTTCCTTGATGGAAGATCTTGTTACCCTGTGCATGACTTCACTGAACAATGTTTCCTTACCCTTGCAGGGCAGATTGCACCTCCCAGTCACCTGATCAGGGTGGAAGGGAACAGTCATGCCCAGTACGTAGAAGACCCCATCACCGGGAGGCAAAGTGTGCTGGTCCCCTATGAGCCACCCCAGGTATGTTTTGAGCTTAGGGCGGCTGCACCCCTGCACACAAAGGGGTGGGGGTTGTAACTGTAAATCAAAGGAGTTGGGGTCTTGTGTGTTCTCCATCCTCATCACAATAAATCACTTCTTCCTCGTTGTGAGAAATAAGCTTTTAATCACCTTCTTTATCCTTGAAAGCAGGAGTTCTTACTTTCTTCAAAGAAAGCTTTGGTGGGGGACCTATGTTGAGCTAGGCTGATTGTAGTGTAGCTGTGGAAGTACAAGAGGAGAGGCAGGAAACAGCCCAACTTCCCATCCACCGTCTCCTCTGCTCATGCTCTTTGCCTCATTCAGGTTGGTACGGAGTTCACAACAGTCTTGTACAACTTCATGTGTAACAGCAGCTGCGTGGGAGGTATGAACCGTCGCCCGATCCTCATCATTGTGACACTGGAAACCAGAGAGTAAGTAATGCTTCACAGTGCTTCACTTCTGCTTGAAAGGTGGCATTCTGGCTCCTCTTCAGCTTAGGCTAGCGTTGCATATCCTTAGGGTCAGCTTGATGCCAAGGACCTTAAGATATGATCTCTGCATGTGGCAGCAGACTGACACCTGGGACATCTTAGCTGGGAGGTTTGGGTCTGTCTGTGCATAGTCTGGTGTGAAGCTTGAAGGACATTGCTGACCCACATCTGAGCTACTGGTTGACGTTTCCTCTGACCTCTCTTCCCAGTGGGCAAGTCTTGGGCCGCCGGTGTTTCGAAGCCCGCATTTGCGCTTGCCCGGGCAGAGATCGCAAAGCAGATGAGGACAGCATCCGCAAGCAGCAAGTCTCTGACAGCACAAAGAATGGTGATGGTACGAAGCGCCGTAAGTAGCTGGCAGAGCTGGGCAGATTGCAAACATTGCTGTCACGGGCTGCAAGAGTGACCCTGCTGCTTGTGCGGTGGGAATAGGGCTGCACTGTGCGTGGGCTTGGAGGCAGAAGCGCAAGAGATGTCTGTTTTCCCAGTCACTCAGCCTGAAATTGAGCTGGTGTTCACAAAACAACATTTGACAATCTGGGCTTGTGGGTCCCCTTGCAGCACTGCCTGTAGTGGTTGAAGAGGGTATTTATTTGCCATTCTTAAGGTGTACAACTGGGACTCTGTAATCACTTTTTGAACCTTTACTGCTTCTTTGGAACTGTGCTGTCATTCTCTCCTCCTCCTAGCCAGTGTCTTGTGCTGTGGCATGTGTCTTCTAGACACAAGGCTCTAGGTTACCATTGCATGTAAATTCTGCTGTGCATTGGAAGTGCTTTGGCAAGTGGCCTCTGTTCTCTAAAGAGTGCAGTGTACTCATCAAACATACAAGATGCAAGAAACCAAAGCTGAGTTTCCCCATCTGCTCAGTGATGGCATCAGGCTGACCAGCAAGGCAGCAGGTTTTAACAGGAGACAGGCTGGAAGAGGGCTTTGCTTTCACAGTGAATTGTCTGCTTCCTGCCTGTTTCGTTGTCTTGTGGATCACTGTTCCACCAGCAGCTCACAAGTGCTGTAATACCAAGGCTCACAGTCTTCCCTCCAGAAGGCTGATGTTTGTTCTAGGTATGCTTTGCTGAGGTTTTGCCAATGCTGCTTGGTGTTTCCCCAAGCAGTATGGCCACCCAACATCTCCAAAGTTATCTGTCTTGTGGATCAGGAGCTGCAAACACAACTGGCTCTGGAGTGGCTCAGGCAGAGGCCCTTTCAAAGTACTGCAGATCTGAACTCACCATGCACTTCATGTCTATCTAGTATTTCCTCTTTTCTTTTACCCTTTCTCTCTNAAGAAAGAAAAAACAAAAATCCTATGCATTCTTATCCTGAAATAATCCTCTAGAAATAGACAGAACACGAACCCAAATTTTCAAGATGAGCCTGTAACAGGCTTCTCTTCTCAGGAACTAACTGTATATTGTAGAAGCACTGAAGAAAATTTGCAGGAAGGAAACTATTTTTTAAGTATTAGAAAGAGGTCTAGAAACAGAAGGTCATGTTCTCTTGTGTGCTGCTTATACTGTAAGCAAGTGTAATTTTCTTTTTTTTTTTTTTTCCTTTCTTTCTTATGAGTTGGCCATTAATTTCACATGTATTTCTCTTACTGCTTGAATCTCTTTTTAGCTCCTTAGGAACAAGACTAATGGGACAGAACATAAGAAAGCTAACCATTGATGGAGAAAAGAGNACCCTTGCAGGGCAGATTGCACCTCCCAGTCACCTGATCAGGGTGGAAGGGAACAGTCATGCCCAGTACGTAGAAGACCCCATCACCGGGAGGCAAAGTGTGCTGGTCCCCTATGAGCCACCCCAGGTATGTTTTGAGCTTAGGGCGGCTGCACCCCTGCACACAAAGGGGTGGGGGTTGTAACTGTAAATCAAAGGAGTTGGGGTCTTGTGTGTTCTCCATCCTCATCACAATAAATCACTTCTTCCTCGTTGTGAGAAATAAGCTTTTAATCACCTTCTTTATCCTTGAAAGCAGGAGTTCTTACTTTCTTCAAAGAAAGCTTTGGTGGGGGACCTATGTTGAGCTAGGCTGATTGTAGTGTAGCTGTGGAAGTACAAGAGGAGAGGCAGGAAACAGCCCAACTTCCCATCCACCGTCTCCTCTGCTCATGCTCTTTGCCTCATTCAGGTTGGTACGGAGTTCACAACAGTCTTGTACAACTTCATGTGTAACAGCAGCTGCGTGGGAGGTATGAACCGTCGCCCGATCCTCATCATTGTGACACTGGAAACCAGAGAGTAAGTAATGCTTCACAGTGCTTCACTTCTGCTTGAAAGGTGGCATTCTGGCTCCTCTTCAGCTTAGGCTAGCGTTGCATATCCTTAGGGTCAGCTTGATGCCAAGGACCTTAAGATATGATCTCTGCATGTGGCAGCAGACTGACACCTGGGACATCTTAGCTGGGAGGTTTGGGTCTGTCTGTGCATAGTCTGGTGTGAAGCTTGAAGGACATTGCTGACCCACATCTGAGCTACTGGTTGACGTTTCCTCTGACCTCTCTTCCCAGTGGGCAAGTCTTGGGCCGCCGGTGTTTCGAAGCCCGCATTTGCGCTTGCCCGGGCAGAGATCGCAAAGCAGATGAGGACAGCATCCGCAAGCAGCAAGTCTCTGACAGCACAAAGAATGGTGATGGTACGAAGCGCCGTAAGTAGCTGGCAGAGCTGGGCAGATTGCAAACATTGCTGTCACGGGCTGCAAGAGTGACCCTGCTGCTTGTGCGGTGGGAATAGGGCTGCACTGTGCGTGGGCTTGGAGGCAGAAGCGCAAGAGATGTCTGTTTTCCCAGTCACTCAGCCTGAAATTGAGCTGGTGTTCACAAAACAACATTTGACAATCTGGGCTTGTGGGTCCCCTTGCAGCACTGCCTGTAGTGGTTGAAGAGGGTATTTATTTGCCATTCTTAAGGTGTACAACTGGGACTCTGTAATCACTTTTTGAACCTTTACTGCTTCTTTGGAACTGTGCTGTCATTCTCTCCTCCTCCTAGCCAGTGTCTTGTGCTGTGGCATGTGTCTTCTAGACACAAGGCTCTAGGTTACCATTGCATGTAAATTCTGCTGTGCATTGGAAGTGCTTTGGCAAGTGGCCTCTGTTCTCTAAAGAGTGCAGTGTACTCATCAAACATACAAGATGCAAGAAACCAAAGCTGAGTTTCCCCATCTGCTCAGTGATGGCATCAGGCTGACCAGCAAGGCAGCAGGTTTTAACAGGAGACAGGCTGGAAGAGGGCTTTGCTTTCACAGTGAATTGTCTGCTTCCTGCCTGTTTCGTTGTCTTGTGGATCACTGTTCCACCAGCAGCTCACAAGTGCTGTAATACCAAGGCTCACAGTCTTCCCTCCAGAAGGCTGATGTTTGTTCTAGGTATGCTTTGCTGAGGTTTTGCCAATGCTGCTTGGTGTTTCCCCAAGCAGTATGGCCACCCAACATCTCCAAAGTTATCTGTCTTGTGGATCAGGAGCTGCAAACACAACTGGCTCTGGAGTGGCTCAGGCAGAGGCCCTTTCAAAGTACTGCAGATCTGAACTCACCATGCACTTCATGTCTATCTAGTATTTCCTCTTTTCTTTTACCCTTTCTCTCTTTTTCTTTTTTAATGGGCTGCTTTTGGGCTTTCTCTTTCAGCTTTTCGACAAGGAACTCATGGCATACAGATGACATCTATCAAAAAAAGACGTTCCCCAGACGATGAGCTCTTATATTTACCGGTGAGTTCTCTCTATCTTTACATTTACCCTATGTCTAATACCTTCCTCAGTGGCTTGAGGCAAGTCAGCTGCTTATCTAGGCCTCAGAGAGAACTGAGAATATGATGTGGGATGATTTTTTATATATAAAATAAATAGCTCTGAGGATCTTTTAAAAACCACCACACACACCCCCATTAGCTGCTGATAGAGAATAGCTTGTGCAAGGCATATGAAGATATCCCAAGGGATCTGTCTGTCCTGATGGAAGCACTGCTGTGGAAACCTCACTGGGTTTTCTCCTCTGTTATTTTTGGGTCTTTGGCACTTGAGCTTTCTCTAGAGATAGAGGGTGTTGTTTCACTGACAAAGGTGGATGCTTCTGTGGCTTTTATATCTCTTTCCATTGTAGTGTAGTGATAGAAGTGGAATCCACTCTGAGCGCAGGATCAGGAAGGGCAAGAAGTCTCTGTAGTTGACTGTTTAGCTCCTTCCCCGTGAGTCACATTTAGTTGGATATGTTACAAACAACGCTCTGCTTAAAGGAAAAGGAAGATCTAAAGTCAGCATACAAATTCAAGCCTTTTTCCTCAAGGCATGGAGGTTCATCCTCAAGGTTCAACCCCAGATCTGTTTATATCTGTGGCAGGTAAAGACTTTTTTGTCTTGAATCAGAATACTGCTTTTGGTTGGCATTGATTTATGTTGAGCCATGTGACAACCCCAAGATGTGCATTAGCCTACAGCGTCAGATTATTGCTCTTCAATACTACACCTCTAGCACGAGGCTCATTTATTTTGTTGTGTATGCATCTCATATAAATGAGTATTTGCATCCTGCTCTGGTGGTTTAGTTTAGTTGATTTGATCTAGAACTTTCTAAGGTGATTGTCATGAAGGTCTACAGATGCAGTCCTTCAAGACTTGACTTTTCCCTCCTTTCCTTTTCCCATGATCCAGGTAAGGGGACGGGAGACATATGAAATGTTACTAAAGATCAAAGAGTCCTTGGAACTAATGCAGTACCTTCCCCAGCACACGATTGAGACCTACCGGCAGCAGCAGCAACAGCAGCACCAGCACTTGCTCCAGAAGCAGTGAGTATGAGTCTGCTTGCATGAGTAGTGAGTACTTGTGAGTGACCTGTGCAGTGAGGACAGTGAGGAAAAGGGAGAGAGGAGAGAGACACAGAAGGCTTCTGCACAGTCGTTGATAGGTATGTGGTGCTCAACCAAGGGCCACATACTTGTAAAGAAATGCAGTGGCAAAATCCTTTCCATCAGCTTAGCTGCTTGTTAACCCCATGGTGAGAGCTGCTAAAAAGTGGTGCCAGGAATTTGGTCAAACCCATGCTTCTGTATAGAAGCAGAGAGACTGTTTGAGATCCCAAATTCACAACCCGTTCAATAGGACACAGCAGTCCTCTTTCCCCAGACATGCATCTTGACTGCTTATAAGGTCCCTTCTTAGTCTTTCATCCCCCACAATTCATCTCCTGGCCTCTGAGGGTGAAGAACAGGCTCAGTGCCCTTTTTTTACTTCCAACTGGAGCCCAAGGCACAGAGTCCCCAGGCAGTGCCATTGAGCAGCCCACAGAAACCTGCCACGTATGCCTGCCTGAACTGGGGAGGGCAGGGCGGGTGTGCTTTTCTCTCATCTGCAAATGAACAGCAAACCTTGCCTTTGCCAGGGTATCCATCTGAGCATCTTTCTCACGTGGAGCTGAGACTGAGAGCACCAACTTTGAGCGCTTGACTTGTCAAGCTGTATGTCTGGTGCTGTTGGAAGGCTGGAGTCTTGGTGGAACATAAGCAGTGTAGATTCTTCAGCTATAAAATAGAAAACTGAAAGTCAGTAGTGAGGGTGAAAGGCCTAACAACTACCTTGTGACCAGTGTCTCTCACTACATGTGCACTTCTAAAGTGTTTTTAAAAACAGTACCTTGTCACAGACTCTCCATGCTGGGCACAAGAAACTTTCCATCCGGGCACACATGGTCCCTATCTGAACTCATCTGGCAGTGCTAAACCAGGATTCCTTTGGGTGGCACAAGTGCCAGGAGAATGGGGAGAAGAAGGGCCAAGCGAGTGTCTGGTTTCCATTTTCAGCCCTCTGTTCCCAAAGCTTTGCAGTTGCAGAGGCCAGGTCAGAGAAAGACTTCCCAGACAGAGCGTAAGCAGTGTCATTCATGGGCATTGCTTCACCTGCTGTATTGGGTGACACAAAATAGCTGCCCAGGCTGTAGGTAGCCGCCAGCGGTAGTGCTCAGGATCTTGCGCGTTCCTGTGGGTAAGCTCACACGTCAAGAGGCTGTGGGCACAACTCATTCCTCTGCAGAGGTTAGTGTGAGGCCAAGGCACCACATAAGTCCCACTTGAGCCTGTAGGGATTTATTTCGGTGCCTTGGCCTTGTCGCAGGACTTCTGCAATACCGCGGCACTCTGCCAGTTCTCTGCATGTGTTCGCATTTCAGCCTGTGTGTTTTCAGTGTCAGCTGGAGTCTTGTGGAGGTGTGGAAAAAAAGCCTTATGCCAAAGTGGCTGCAGCATCCAGGGGCTCTAGACATTTTTCTTTCGTGGCATTTCATTCTCATTATTATAACTTCTTTTAATCAGTCATCTACACTGTTTGTATATACTATAGCTTGTATTTACTAGCTCCTAGGCATTGCGGCCTTGGTGCACTCAGCTGCCTGTCTTCAAAGCTCCACCTGAACTACAACCATTTCAGTTAAGGAATGGTTTTGTAAGCAGAAATGGACAGCAGCAGATGACAGCTTTCACTTGGTGCTGACAGTTGCTTTGCTGTAACTACTGTTTTCGTTCTTCCTATATCAATAGGATGGGTTCCTGGCAACTGAGGTTGGTATTTGTGTTACCTTTGAAACCAGCATGTATAAGTCCAGCCATTTAATTTAAATGAAACATTTTTCAGCATGTCTTCTGGCACTTGTCCAGTTGTATGCTCATTTTTTCTCAGCTGCTGACTGTGCTCAGATACTGGGGAGAAAGATTAAGAGCTTTTAAGGATGCCAGGAGTGGGGAGAAAAATAACTTTCAGTGCTTTCCCAGAGCTGTTGCACTTGTCTCTGCCAACAGCCTGCCATCGATTGGAGTCCTCTGTGCTGAAATGGATGTTCAGGCAACAGCTTCTCACATGCAGTTGGGTTTTGGTGGTTTTCCCCTAGAATAATGTGGGGTATGCCTTGTTTTCTGATGGAGTGTATTCTGGGAAAGCGGGAATTTAGGCTGAAAAGTTCCATAGATGAAATAGCACCTCAAAAAATAACCACAAAGGAGCTTCAGGTCTCAGTGCGGGAATGAGGAGAAAGATACTTGTAGGAACTTATCCAAGAAAGAATAACCTTGCATGCAAGCAGGTTGCTTGCTGCTTTGCAAGACTGGCCAAACTCAGCAGCATGGTGACTCTCTTGCAAGTCTGTTCTAGCTTGAGAAGATAATGCCTTTCACTTTAGAAGTAGGGATGTGCTTTCAAATCTGAAACTTGAATCCCTTTTATTCAAAGTGTGCATTAGAACTGGGAACCAGGATACTGTGCATGCAGTGACCAAGTTCATGTGTGTAGGCAGCTGTATGTCCTAGCAGGGCTCTGTGGGGCTGGGATGCTTCTGAGTTGCTTTTGACAATTTCATTTCAAAATGGAGCTGCATTCACATGTGCTCCACAGTCAAACCCTGACGGAGGAATTTTCATGGTGTGGTTTTTTTTTTTTTTCCCCCAGCTTACTTTTCTAAGCGATGATGAACATGGAAAAGCTGTCTTGGTGTGTGGGAAGAAGTTTCCTGTTCATTTGTACAACATCAAAAGCTTCATCTTTTTTTGAAGAGCAGGAGAAGCAAGGATGTGTATCTTAGTGAAAAGTAGATTTAAAAATATATATAATTCTGGAAAACATCTGTACAGTTGCTTTCCTGCACATACAGACCAGCATTGCAATTGGCAGGCCAGCAGATGCAACTGTCTTACTCTTCTGGAATAAAAAGGACAAATCTGGTGACAGTCAGAAAGCTTTGTGTCCTAGAAGGTGACCAAAATACCACAGTGTTGCACATTGTGATGGATCACAATCATTCTCTGTCTCATCTCCTCTCTCTGTTTGCTCCTTTGTGCATGGTTTTCTCCTATCTATTGTTATGCCAAACACCTTCATGATCACAGGTGGGAAGCTAGATTTTTTTTTTCTGCTGTAGTTTCTATTCTTCTTTTTCACTGCCACATCCCAGGGCCCATATTTGAAGAGCAGCACATAGTTTTATTTAGAAAACTCCCATTTCATGATCTGCCACCAGTTATTTGTTTGGGCTTTTTTGTTTTGTTTTTTTAAATGTGGATTTGACACAAAGCTACCTGCTGCCAGATACTAGAGGTAACCTGTGCTGCTTTGGACAGGGAAAGTTTCTTTCATACTCTACTGTGAAATATGTTTACTGTCAATATTCCCAAGGAGCATCTCCACAGTCTTTAAGGACTTTCACTGGAAAATAGTTTTTCATGTTCAGCAAAACTTCCTGTCTGAGTTTCACACTGTTGAGCAGTTCTCAGAACAGTTATTAAAATAAATTGTAGCACAAAATCATAGAATGCCTCAAAGTGGAAGAGACCCATAAGGATCTTCAGGTTCAACTGATTGAAGGGCTTCCAGTCTTCTAATGGATAGCAAGAAGAGGGCTCTTAAGTCCAAATGGGATCTTACAGCCTAGCAAATGTTTCTCTTGTAGCAGCAGGGCTGCATCTACCAACCCACTAGCTGCTTTTCAATCTGGTGTGCATCACAACTTCTTATCCTAATGAGAAGGAGTTAAATTTATAAGTGAATTATGACAGAACCAAGCTATCCAGTGCCTGGAGTAATCCATCCGAGATGGGAGCTGCAAAGATCCCAGTGCTTGCTTTTGTGGGGAGGGGGCTGATGAGGGAGATAGTCTTCGTACCTCCACCTCGTTATTCTCATTTTTGACATGGGAACTAATAGTGGATTTTTGCATGGCTTGGTTTTGCAGTGCTGTGCTTGTATGCATTGTGAACTTCAGGCACTTGGATAGCTTTCTCATTAGAGAAGACTGTCACAATGAGAGGGGGCAAGAAAAAGTGTAGGATTAGGCATATGAACATGTACTGCACTCACTTTGGCTCAGAAGGCAGTACCTTCTGCATCCACTGGCAACCCCAGGGACTCTTGAGCTATAGGGTCAAGAGTCCCAGCTTTGAAAATGGGAGTAGTTGAGATATAATCAATATGGCCCTTTCACAGTTGGCATCATCTTCTCTCCTTAGAACCAGAAGCTGGTTTTTAAGTAATTGAAGCAAGTTCACTGGAAGCTGCTTCTCTCCTTTTCTGCTTTGACCGTGTGTTATTTTTGTCTTTCGTGTTGCTGGAAACAATATTGGGACGCCATTTGCAGCCGTGAGACTGGCACATGGAAATCAGATTTACCTGTCAACTAGCTGATTTTTCTTCCTTGCCAAGCACTTGCTTGTATCTGGGTATTTCCGGATTTGTAAATTTCTTTGTCACATACCCTCACTGTATGTGTTCAGACATCTGCTTTTCTACTCCTTCAAAACCCATACTGTGATCATGAAGGTAAAAGTGTCTGTTTCTCTCTTGGTGACTGGTGAAGGGTCCTACACATTCACCTTTCTCTTTTCTCTGGTTCCTTCTCTACAGTCTCCTTTCGGCCTGCTTCAGGAGTGAACTCACGGACTCAAGGAGAGATCCTCCCAAACAGAGCGATGCCATCCTAAAACATTCCAGCCCCCCAAACCCATCAGTATATCCATAAACTGAGCTGGTGGGATCACTTTGCCTGGCTGGCAGGACTAGGAACAGTTGGGCAAATACAGAGCCCAATGGCACCAGAGTAAATAGTGAGAGTAATCTGAAGGGACTCAAACTTTGCAAAAACAGACACTTCTACAGACCTCTTAGCTATAGCCCATAGCACTGGGAGGTCAGAAACCACAATGTCCTGTCTTGGTGTAAAGTTCTCTTCCTGTTTTTGTGACTTGTTGATGCTCTTTCCTCTTATCTCTGTATTTGTGAAACTCAGAAAAGTTTCTCTGAGCAGGTCTCAATTTCAAAATGCCTCTTGTGTTGTTTAAATTAAAAATTGTGTTCATGGATTGAGGGGGATGGAAAAGGGGGTTGTTTTCAAGTCTGAGTCATTTTGACTTGTTTTTAATGCTGGTCATGCAGTAATAGTGCAAGCAGCTGATGTATTTGTACTGCTGGACAGAGAGAGGTGATTATATGAACTGCTGCAATTTTATTTTTTTTTCTGTAGAAGTTCCTGCTACCGGTTTCTAATTTTTAAGGGTCTGATCTAAAATACATAAAAATTGTAGGAAAGAATGAGTAAGTTTGAACTTGGAAAGGTCCCTCCTAACTCTGCGAGCTCTGTCAAGTGCTAGGTGGATTTGTACAAGGCAAAAACGAGGCTGAAGATTTTGGGTAATGACATCCATGTGTGTTCAGTGTCCCTCTGCAGCTGAGGTTGTAAAGGGCACTGCCCAAAACTGCTCATTGCCCTACCTGTGAAAAGAGGTCAAAACTTGCCCGTTTCCTTGCAGATGTTCAGCAGTTATTAGATGTCACCTTAGAGTTTTAATCAAAGGTACTGTGTTTTACCCCATTGCTACAAATACCAATGTTTAAAGGAAAGTGGTGCCAGCATATGCTGCAGTTGATTGAACCAGGTGGCCTCAGGCCATGATCACTTTGTGTATTAATGCTGCAACCAACAGCTTTTTCTTACTGTCCATGAAGTGCATCCCGGGTCAATACTGATGGGGACCTGTGTGCCTGCATTGCAGTCCATGATGGATTTAATTGGGTTGAATTGGGACAGGTGCATACCTAGCACTGGCACACTTGCAGTTAGGCACAGCCTGAAGAGAAGATGCCTCCCAAATGCAGAGTGGACCTCCTGGCCACCTACTGAGGCAAAAAACCTCATGCAGTGGGAGAAGACTCTTATGTATGAATGTCACACCATCTGCTTCCAGGCAGCAGATGATCTGAGCAGGTGATGACTCATACTAACTTCTCCTTTGAGAGCCATGTCCCATCTCTGGATGTCTCTTAGAAAGACGGATGGCTGATGGAGAAGGGCCCCAAAAATTGCAATTAAGTATAAATAAGTAATTAAATACTGCCAGTGACTGTTTATACAGTTATAGCTCTGCCATTGTTTCTTGTGTAAAGCTAAGTGTCCCTTTACTTTGCTTGGAAACTTCAGGTAGTACCTGGAGATAAAGCAGGTAACTATTGCTCCATGCCTTGTTATGGTATTCCTTTCCTTATGAGGAGCAGGCATCTGAACTGCAAATGCTGTTCAGGCACAGGATTATGCTTGGCACCATCAGGCTGTCCTTCCAATGAAGGTTTGTACCTGTATCTTGGTCTTGTCTACTTTTGAATGGAAATATTGCAACAAGGACACATCAATCTGTATGTAGACCTCTGCTTTAGGGTCTCTCAGCAAGTTTGAAGATGCAGCCCACCAGAAGATACAAGGCATCCACAGCCTCTTCTGTAAAATTCTAGTTCATTATCTAGTCTGACCTCCAGGAAATCTCTTGCACCAATAGAGCACCTGAGACTTCTACCAAACAACAATGTAAATTATTCAGATCACTCTGTCCTCTGGAAAGGCTGTAAGAGGATGATGACAGTCCACGTGTCCTTAATGATGACTTTTAATTTACTTTCCACCTACAAGGTGGTTATGTTAGATGACACATTTTTATCAAACAATCTGGAACTGGAAGCAATTGCAGTTGTTTTGTAGTCTGTCCTCTGCAGATAAAAGATGAAAACTGCTGTCTCTCAACTGGCTCGTTGTCATCTGTGGAGCTTCAGAAATGTAAGCTTTTTCTGTTCAAGGAATAACCAAGTGGACTAATAAGGCCTTATCAGTCAGTCACATTGTATCAGTCTATATCAACTAGTTGATGTATATCTACTTCCTGTATTATAGCTCCATTCCCTGGAAAGAATCCACTGCTTGCCTTGGGAAATTCCCATACCTAAGATCTAAGGGACATCATTATTGCCACCCTTGTCCCAGTGCCGTAGTTGTTATCAGTTATCAGTTGTTATCAGTTAGTAACCATCAGGGCTCCTTCTTTCTATGCTCCCAGTTAGTTACCAAACCTACAAACCATTTGTGTTGTTGAAGAGATGCCTTGTTGCCTGCTTTGGAATAGCAGATGTTTAAGATGTGGAGAGCAAAGACACTTTTCTGCTTTTAGGTGTCTGGTTATGGGGCCTTCAAAGTAGATGAGCTCAACAATGCATCACCTGTGTCACTTGTGTCCCATTGCTAGACTACATCAGTGACATCCCAGTGCTCTGTAGTACACTGGACAACCTTACTTGAAAAAAACATTGCAAATAAGCACCCTGACTATGTGTGAACTTGGGATGGAATCCTCAATTAAAGAAAGGCCCCAAACTGGACTCCAAACAGGCCCCCAAGCTTTGATTCCACTCAGGTTTCTCTGCATTGTGACTAGATCTAGGTCTTCAGGGACAGCAAACTGTAGGCACAGGGGCTTGAGTGAAACCTTGAACTTTGAGCCTGAGCTGCCCTGTTCTTGCACTTAATAAAACTTCAATGTCATTTGCATTAGAGCTGCTTACGTGGCAGTGTGCTTACCTAATGTGAACCAAGACTCTGGGACTTGTCTACTCAATCAACTCTGTCCAAGCAGTTTCCTAACTCTAAAAGGGCTACTATCCAGTGAGCTGGGAAAGCACAGAGTTATACAAGGTAACCTGTGAACTGAACTATGCTTCATACATGGGAGAAGAGGGAAACTCTTTCCTGACCTCTTGATGATCGGTATATGCCTTGAAGCATAAGAGGCGATTACCCTCATATGTGCTTGCATAACTACAAATGTTATTGGCTAAATAATTACCTGGCCTCTTCAAGAGAGAAAATTCACTTGCAAAATGTGACTCAGTGCCTTTTGTATCAGAGTGTTCCAAGAATTATAATGGGCTTTTAATTGAAGTCCTTATACCTTGATATTAAAATGCATTTCATTGGCATTGATATCAAAGAAATGTTAATGCTCCTACTTCTAATCTTTCTTGAGACATAGCAAGTATAATTTTAATGAAAACCACTGTGCATGGCATTCTTACAATACCTGTTTTAGAAAAAAAAATAGGAAAAAAAAGCACTATATTTTAAATGAATCCTCAAACACCATGTAGTCTGTGTGTTTAATACCAAAAACATTTCCTTGTGTTTCTGAGGCTGTTTATATATTGATGTGTGACATTAATTTTCAATAAATTTTTTTCATCTTGGTTTATCTTGAGACTTTTCTTTGGCTCAATGGCTTTCTCTTAGACCTTTCATATGTCTGCTTATGTGATATATTTGATTCAGCTAAAGCAGTCTGAGATAAAAATGAAACAAGTATGAGTACGAGATAAAAATGCTGTTCTTTCCTGATTTATTCACTTGAACTCGATTGTTTTAATTGATTCTTGTGAGTATGAATGACATGAGTAGTGTCCTTACTAGCTTGAAATCACTTGTAGTGGTGGAAAGGTGAAAATTAGGCCCACTATAGACCTCCTTTCAGACTTTTGTTTCATAGAAATAGGCATTCTTCTTTTTTATGAAGTTTTTATTCAAAGAGCTTGCGATTAAACTAAATATTTTGGGGGAGGTATTTCATCTGGAATTTGACTCTGCATGTGGTGACATCCTTGCTTACCCATTGTGCAGATGCAGAAGCCCCTTAGGTTACGGGTGACATCAACTTGACTTGAATTTCATGGCTGACCTCAACTTTTACAATTGGTGAACTGAAACCTCAGAGCTGAATCATTCCCTTTACTCTGAAAAGTTGGGTCTGAACTTCATGGCTTGATTTCACTTCCCCTTGGGAGTTGCTGCCATTGTTGATATTAATTTGTGAAGCTTCTTGTGCTTTCCACTTCCTTGAGTCTATGAAGTTTGCTGGATCTTGTCTTGCATCTTCACTGCCAAAGGACAGTTCACACCCTTCTTTCTGTACCTCCTGTAATTGTGTAATTAAGTAACACTTCTTCAGGGCCTTAGATACTCCAGCCTGTTAGCATAGATGTTTTCTGCACTGAACATGCAAGTCTTAAAAGTGCAGGAAGATGGAGACAAGGTAATTGCATGAAACTTGACCTTGAGTGCTGAAGGTTTAAATAAATTATCTAGGAATAAGCCTTTTCTTTCCTTTGCACTTTGCTTATTTGAAGTAATTATTATTCTCTTTGCATAGAAGGGAAAGCCAGTTCCCAGGAATTAGTGTAACCAGTTATGCCCAGATGAACAAGTTTCCCGATGGGAATGTGACCTTGCACATTCACTGTGGGGTCACTATAGTATAGCTGAGCCAAGTGCTGACCAAGGGTATGTTGTTTGGGAATTGTGCCCCATCCCCTAGTGCCTTTGCCCCGTCTCGCAAAGTCCCCTGGTGTGGAAGAGACAAAAACCTGCTCTCTTGTGGCATGGTAGTGCTCTGCCAGTATGCTCTTAGACCCACTTTAATGATCATTTTCTGCATATCCCAAATAAGACCCTGTTCCAGATGGGCTGCCACAACTGTAACTTGATCTGGGAACTGGGCTGCCGTTCAGAAGCGGTCTGGGCCTCGTACTCTGGATCGCTTACGAGGAGGGATTGCAGCTGGGACCCTTGGGGCTGGGTTACCAGCAAGTGTCTCTGGCCTGATTCATGGATATGCTGGATAGAGTTTGGGGCTGTCTGGACTTGAGAGAGGTTAGTGTTGTTGTTGAGTGGTAGTAGAAATCTGATAGTCTTTGAAAGCAGCCTGCAGGGTTTGGATACCAGATTCCCTTTTACACCAGCAAAAGCTGCATGTCAGTGCCCCAGGCAGCTTTGACCGTCTCTCAGTAGTAATCCTTAAGGTGTATTGGGTCTGTCTTAAGCAAAGAGCCTCTGTCCTATAGACACCTGATAACATGAATTGATAGGAATTTTGGAGAAACCAGGGTGATGTGACTTGATCTGCAAATTATTTCTGCAGTTCAATTTTAAGGGTACTTAGGATGGTTTGAGGTGGCTTCCACTTACCAAAAGTGTCTTTGGCCACGAGGAAAGCTTAACTTAAAACTCTTTTTCAGTTTTGGCAGCTGTTTGCTGGCTTTGTGTATGTTCAACTAAAAAACTCATGCAGAAAAATTTCCTCAAATAAAAAATTGGAAGTGAAAGTGAAACTTCCCTTTGTCAGTATTTCACCATTTGCCTTTTAAATGCCAAAATATCTGGAAAACTTCTGATTCTATGTTGGCTGTCTCTCCAGTGGCCTTTATCTGTGATGACATGGTGTCAGTAATTTCACTAGCAGTAGCTCACAAGTGCCATAAACGTCCAGGCCTTCAGAAGCACTTTTAACAAACAACTGCTGTGATTGCTGTCCTAACAACTCTTTGATTTGCAGGACATCTCTGCAGTCGCAGTCATCCTACGGCTCCAACTCTCCACCACTTGGCAAAATGAACAGCATGAACAAGCTGCCCTCGGTCAGCCAGTTAATTAACCCCCAGCAGCGCAATGCCCTGACCCCAACCACCATCCCCGACGGCATGGGAACCAACAGTAAGAAACCTTCACTCCTTTTTCTCCTGTTCCATGCACGCTCCCCGCTAGTTTGGACAAGGAGACTTGGCATCTCCAAGTGGCTAGTGCTAGGCTGGGAAGCCTGGAATCTTTCTCTGGCAACGTGCAGAGCCAAAAAATTTCTTACTGCTGTGCCATAAGGCAAGACTTCAGCATCCTGCTCTAAGCTTCACAGGGGCAAACAGAGATACTTCTTGCTGCAGATCTGGCTGGTTGTGCTGTCGTCTGTCTTTCAAGACTTGTTTCTTCTTTCTTTCCCAGCAGAAAAGATGCAAATATTGGCAAGCTTTGTTGCCCAGGTTCAGTTAAGCACTTATTAGCTTCAAAGGAAATAGCTACATCTTGCAGCTCTGTAACCTGCTTCATCCTGGCTGCTGAAGAGTGCCCAGCAGCCCTGTAAATCCAGGATGACAGACATGCTTCTGGGGGCTGAGTTTTGTTGTTTGGGTTTTTTTTTTTAATTTCAAAAGCACTGGACTTTTGCCCACACCTGTTGCTGATTCCCTTCGGGTGCTCTCAGTGTCTCTGAAAACAAAGCTGTTTGCCTTCTGTATTGGGTTACTCTGCTGGCTCTGTCCCACTCCCCCCCTGCAGCAGGGAAAGCCGAGACCAGGCTTGCTTCAGTTTCTACTAAACCTATTTGTAAGAGAAGGTGATGCGACAGCACTGTTGACAGTTGCTCCAGTGAGGGGAAAGTTCCTGAAAGACTGTCTGTCATCTGGTCCTTGTGCAGTCATTGCAACTCTGCCTCAAGTTCCCCCTGAGCTTGCTCCATGTGGGGCTTTGCAGAGGATTTAAGGCTGCTTCAGCTGTGGGTCCTGTCCTTTGGTGCTGTGCAGGGGGCAAAGAGGGGTCTGGGGATGCCTGGGTAACAATGTGCTCCTCCTTCTCTCCTCCAGTTCCCATGATGGGCACCCACATGGCCATGACCGGCGACATGAATGGCCTCAGCCCCACGCAGGCCCTGCCTCCTCCCCTCTCCATGCCTTCAACATCCCACTGCACTCCCCCTCCTCCATACCCCACAGACTGCAGCATTGTCAGGTGAGCGGCAGCAGGCTGCCTGGCACACGCTTCCCACACACAGGGAGCGGAGGCCTTGTGTCGGGAGTCCGAAGGGTCCTGCCAGGTCCCTTGCCCCATTCCCTTGGAGCAGTGGACATCGAGCCTCAAACCTTCACCTCTGAACACACCAGAGACAAACAGGGACGTTAGGACTGCAAGAGAACTGAGACATGCAGCATCCTTTGAATTGATGGAGCTGAGGGTGTCAGGCAGTCTTGCCAAAGTTTCTCTTTTTTCCTCTTTTTCTTTCATTTTCCTCCCTTTTTTCCCTTTCTCTCTTTCATTTTTTCCTGTTTCTGTCTTTTCCTCATCTTTTTTCTTTCCCTTTTTCCTTTTCTCTTTCCATTTCCTTCTTTTTCGTTCCTTTTCTCCTCTTCTTTTTACTTTCCTTTTCTCTTCCTTTTTTTTTTTCCTCTCCCTCCTCCCTCTTTGACCACTCAAGCCATGGCTGGGGTCAGAAGCAACTCCACCCTTCATGAGGTTAAATATATTGAAAGATGCCTCCCATAAAGGAGGAATCTCTTATACTTAGGGAGGAATATGCTGATTTAAAGTACTTTGTGTGCATGATGTGTCTGAGCCCTAGCCCTTGCTGTAGATTCTCTGTCTATGTAGCAGGCTGTCATACCCTCAGCCACCTTCTGGGTGAAATGACCTGGCAGGAGGGTACACGTGAACCTTTTTGCCCCATGATACAGACTATGTAGCACCAGCTCTTGATTAAGGCGAGGTGCTGCCATAGGGGCTGTCTGCTAGGTGCTGAGCTGAAGGACTCCCTCACTTGTTTGATGTGGCAGTGATGTGGCTTGCTGGCCTGGGATGTCTTGGAGAAGGTCAAGCCAAGGGTGATAGCTTTGTTTCCTATTGCTGCAGGTTGGCTGAGTGTTTGGTTTTTCTGTGGTTTGGGCTGTTGCAGCCAGGGTGATCCTTTTTTCTCTCTCCATCCTTCCTTCCTCCTCTGCAGCTTCTTAGCGAGGTTGGGCTGCTCATCCTGTGTGGATTATTTCACGACCCAGGGGCTGACCACCATCTATCAGATTGAGCATTACTCCATGGATGTAAGTAATTCCTCACGATTTCCTTTGTTTGCACTCTTGGCCCTGCTGTAGGAACAGGTCAGAAATCCAGACTCAGTATATTTTTATACTATTAGTTTGACTAAGGCTGTTGCACACAAAGAATACTTACTGTGAGGTGAAGAGAGGCTGGACTCAGGGCCAGAACAGTAACTACCTTTCCTGGCACAGAGAAAGAGTTTCTCCATGTCCTTTCAACTCTCAGTTTTAGCCCCAGAGTGGCCCCTGTCCACAGGGCTGTTAATTCTGCAAGGCTTGGTTTCAGTTTACACCTCCCTGAAACACGTCACTGCCCTGTAAACGAGTAGGCTGTCCAGAAGTGGTCTGTTTTTGCCTCCCTGCTTCTGTTTTCTGGCCTTACCTTCTCTTGCCACTGGCATCTCAGCCCAGATGGTTTTTGGATCTTGCATGGCTTTTGCTGCAGGGTTGCTGCTTCCTCTCCTGTGCCGTTGCTCTCTTCAGAGCTGGCTGTCCCGTGGTTTTTTGCCCTGAGACTGCAAAGCTGTGGTACTTACGTTTCTTAGCTTGGGCTGTCTTCCTTCTACTGCTAACTTAATTAGAAAAGCTGACCCAAATTAACCAAAGTTGGTTTTTAATTTTTTTCAGAAGCTGATATCTCATTTCCCAGAGTTTAGGTAATGCTTCCCTGCACCAGAGATGATGGGGCTTCAAAATCCAACTTTAGAGAACTTATTTGTCTGTTCTTAGATTTTGGTTGTGTTCGGGTAATTAAGGCAGCTCCTATGGAGTCAGACCCAGAGCTTCAAATAGTGAGCTTAGCATGGATTCTAAAACTCCTTTTGCAGGTTTGAAATAAACAGGTTTTCAAAGCCATTGAACTTCTGCAACCCAGCATCACCTACCACAGACAACCAGCAGATCTCCCAAAGCTTGTCTTGGAGGCCTTGCAGTCCAATTAAACATCTAGCTTTAGGTCACTGTGTCTTAGGCATGAATGTGTGTCCTGTGTAACTTCAAAACAGACCTTGAGACATTAGTTCTTGCTGCCTTATGGCTACACTTGCTTGTTCAGAAGCAAACCACCGCTTCCAAGATCAGTGGTTTGTCTTCTGCAGGTCATTGTGGTCACCTGGATTTTAGCAGCTTTTTTTAGTAAGTAAATATGCATTTGTAGCATGGCCCGGAGGCTGCTTTTGCTCATGGAGCCCAGCTTGCCATGGGACTGCCCTGTTAAACCCTCCACCTTACCTTGCAGGATCTGGTGAGCCTCAAGATACCCGAGCAGTTCCGCCATGCCATCTGGAAGGGTATCCTGGACCACCGGCAGCTCCATGACTTCTCCTCCCCTCCCCACCTCCTGCGCACCCCCAGTGGCGCCTCCACGGTCAGCGTGGGCTCCAGCGAGACGCGGGGGGAGCGGGTCATCGACGCGGTCCGCTTCACGCTCCGGCAGACCATTTCCTTCCCGCCTCGCGATGAGTGGAACGACTTCAACTTTGACATGGATGCTCGGCGCAACAAACAGCAACGCATCAAGGAGGAAGGGGAGTGAGCCCTGCAGACCCCGCTCCACCCCGCCTCAGCCATGAACTGCTCAGCCCTTCATTTGTCTTCCTTCTGCTTGGTACCGCACCCTTGGACAAAGGGCGGAGGGAACCTTCTCACCCACTCATACTAGGTTTTGCCCTTGATGCTGTCTAGGTCGTACTTCTGGACCATGACCTCCACCCCAGCTCTAGCAAGGGGAAGAGCTGAGTGAAGGGAGAAGGCGGGTGGTGTTTCCCGAGAGCTGTTGACCTTCTCAAGAAGGCAGTGTTCTTGTTTCACATTTTCTTTTGGGGAGAGGGCTTCTTTTCTTGACTTTTGCATCCTCACACTCCTTGTGTGGGCATCCTGACCTGCAATATTGTCTCTGTCATCCAGCAATCCTACTTTGAAAAGCAGGAAAGATAAAAAAAAAAAAAAAAAATATTTTAAATAAAAAAGGCAAAAATGCCCACAACCCACCCCAAAACTGAATGCAAAAACCCTAAAGCCACCAAACCCTGAACTGTCAGTTCATCCAAAAAATACATGGGAGTCGGTCTGCTGAACGTTGCACTTAAACAGCCTCTTCCCACGGAGCTGAGTGCTCTGTTCATGTGTAATATTCTCCAGCGGAGACAGCACGTGCACTTTGCTGGGCAGGCCAGCACTTACAGCCACCTGCAACCCACTTTTGCTTTTTCCCTTGCCTTCTCTGGGGAAAAAAACAAACCTGCTGTCTCTTCTTGTTTTGAATTTACATTCATGTGTATGTCCTGGCTTGCTTATTTCAGAATATAAATGCAAATACAACCATTGGTCACTCTTGAATTCTGCCCTTTGCCCAACCTTTAGCCATTCTGTGCTCCTACTGACATTTAAGGTAGAGAATTAGGCTTTGCCACATTTGCAGCCTGGTTAGTTTAGCATAAGGATTTGCCTACCTAGCATCCAGCTGAACAGAGGACCAGCTGAGAGTTGCATGCTAATTTGTAGGGCTTCAGCTATCCTAAACCAAATCAATTTTTTATTCCTCCCATGTAAAGTAGAACTACCTTTAGGTGTATCTGTAATAGGCTGAAGCCTTAGTGGTTCATTGGTAATGACTATAGAGTAAGTGATGAGCAACTAGAAGTGGAGAGCAAAAACAGAAAGAAATTTCCAGCTGCTTGGAACAAGGACCAGTTCCTGGATAATGAGTGTTGCTACTACAGAAAGTCATGTTTACATGAGAAGTTGATTTTTCTCTGGTGTGTTTTGGTTTTTTTCTTTATTGGTTCTACAGCAGCTGTGCTCTGAGGCATTTCCTCTTACTGCCAGTGATCCTGTGGACAAGTAACTGAACAGAACGTGTGTTTTCACATTTGTACTGGCCAAGGTAGTGAGACTTGAACACATACAAAACAAAGGAGCTCAGCTCAGCACAGCTGCTTTCAGGTTGGCTTGTTCTTTGTGATGGTAAGCCTGACTTTTTTTGGCTGGGAAGAGTTGGAAGAAAGCAGCTTAAATAACTTTTCATCCTACCTTGCTACGACCAAACAATCTCGTTTCAAGGCAGTGGCTGTTTTCTTGGCCCTGCCACGTGCCACGTATTTCATTATGAGTCAGATGTTGTCAGCATTCTCCTCCATCTGTCTGTTGTGCCAGGTCTGTGATGCATTCAACGACTGCCTTGCAGTGACTGTGAGCCTGTTTGGGATAGCTCTAAATGGCAATGCAAGATGGTTACCCTGTAAAGTGTGTACATAGGTGTTGTTTTTTGTATATTTTTGTTTCCTACAGCATAACACAGCAATTTTTATTTCTTCTTGGGCTACCGGGTCTGACAGAACCACAGTAAAATGTTGTTTGTTTTTCCATTTGTTGTTTTGTTTTCTTTTTTAATTATTGTTTTTATTCAGAACACTTACAGTATACCTTGTAATGAATGACTTGTCACTGGACAAATATATTTGTATTTTTCATACTGAGATTCCTGTGCTACTTTGCAGTTGATGGGGGAGGGTTCAGATACTGAAAGCCTGTTTTATCATTTTGTTTTGTAACACTTCAAAGAGCAGTGTCCTAGATTTCAAAGTATTTAACATTCTCAGTGTGAAATCTTAACTATGTCTTTTTCTTTTCCTTCTTTTTTTTTTTTCCTATATGCTACAAAAGAAGCTACTCATCCTGCTCTTGACTCAATGCAACAATTAACTCAGCGGGGCAGCATTAGTGTGGGGAGAAGCCTTAGTGCAGATACTTAGCAGATTACTGGAGGTGAATCAGGCTGTTCCCTTCTCACCTCTAAGGTTTTGCATCTCCATTGTGTAATCCTTCCAAGCTGCTTCAGTATTGTGCAAATATTGATGCAAAAATTACCGTCGTTTTAGGAACTAGGAAGCTTCTGACTATAAAGGTTAATGCAGTTAACACTGTGCCCAGAGTCTGGGTGCAAGAACTTCTGTATCTGCTTTTCAATTCAGCAGTGAGATGGAGCTTTTCTGTTGTATCACTAATGATTAAAATATATGCTGTGAAAACCTTTCTACTGTGTACCACTATGGACCCCACTTCCATATAACTGGAACCTTCACGTGAGTTTGAACTGCTGTAGCTTTTACCCTCCCTTGTAGAGCTGTGATTTATTTTTGTTTGTTTTGTTTTGATACATCAAAGTGCATGGGTTAAGTTGAGCTGGAAATCTGCCAATGCTTGTAGCAATGACAGTGTTGCCTGCACCAAATCCTGTGTGTGTTTTGGAACACCTTGTTGTTGAAGTCAATGAAAATAAAAGCCAAACTGAAAATGACACTGAATTTCCAAGCAACTTGTTTTCTTGCCTGTGTTCCTTCTTGGAAATGAGCAGGAGTCTGCTGCTTCCTTCTCTGAGCAGCCAGGACTAGGTGTTGCCTTTTTCCACGTGTGCAGTTTTCTCATCCCCACAGCACCTATGTTACAAGAGTGTGTGACAATATGCTGCCACATAGCCATCTGACTTCTTTCTGGCAGACTGAATGGATCAGTCTTTGTAAGTCTCTTGCTGAACTGGGAAGTCATCTGGCTTTTGCATCATTTGTGTGACTTTCTTTTGCCCTTTCAGGTTTCCTTATTCTGTTCAGAGCAGGGCACTGGGAAATGGCCTATGTTCAATATTCTCCTCAAACAGGATGGAGTTGTGGCTGCTGCATGCACTGGACAGTGTGCTTTGCCCTTTCCTATCTCTACTCTTGTGAACCGACCTCATACAACCAACCCCACTATCCTCATCACAGCTTGAGAGGATTTGTCCTCATCACTTACCTTGCACTGAAGGCTTTGTGCATCTTCTCTCCTACCAAAGCCGTTTCCTTTTCCTTTTGCATCTCAGTTCTTTTTTTCAAGGATTTGAAAGAGCAGCAGCTCAGAGCCAGGCAGTGGCTGTCCTGAAAGTGGAGTGACCTCCACCAGCCAGAAGTCTCACCACATTAATAGCCTGGCTCCATCAGTGGTTTCTGTATGGGGTCTCACATCTGTCTCTTACAATTTTCCTGGGTTATAGTTGGAGAAGGATGCTTGGAAACAGAGTCCCAAAACAGTTTAAAAAAAAAAAAAAAAAAAAATCTTAGCAGAAGAAAAGGCCCTGGCTTCCTGTGGGAGGTAGTCCACATTTACCATTAACATAGGGACTGCCTGCCTGATTTCTTGGGTTCTCATCACTATTTCTTTTCTCTTTTGCCAAAGTATTAGAGGTGATAACATCCAGAGTCATCACCATTCCCTGGGATGCATTCTGGTGGTCGGGGGTTGCTTGAACATGGTGTTAAAGATGAGTATGTTCCCCTCAAAGGGAGAAGTGATACAGCAATAGGTGCAAGGACTTATGTTTCAGCTAAGGGACTCCTTAACTCTAGATGAGCAAACTGGATCAGGTAAAACAGGATTGAACTGTTCGATGGTTGCAATTGCTGTCTGCTATGATCTGCTGACAGAGGAGGGAACTTATGCATTGCTTATGTTACAGCAAGGGTTTCAGTGCTGAGGAGTCCCAAGCCAGTGCTCTCCCTTTCACCCTCTCCCTATACCTGTTGTAATTTTGTATTTGGTTATTGGGATGCTTAACATACAAGCATGAAGTTGTCTGTGCAGGGAAGCTGCATCACAAGATTCTAGCTGTGTTTTGCAAGTCTGGGTGAACCTCTGGAAGATGTGCATGCCTTCCTGTGCTGAAACTAGCAGTCCTCTGGAATTAAACTTAACTGCACACAATGAAGTTTGGCAAGTATTTAAGTAGAACCTACAAAATGTATCTTGCTCATACAAGACAGGAAGAACATTATGTCTTAAGAGAAATCCCTTCCTTTCTGATGATGAAGTAGCTATCTGGGCTACG
This sequence comes from Semnornis frantzii, assembly GCA_013399775.1. Classification (NCBI taxonomy): domain Eukaryota; kingdom Metazoa; phylum Chordata; class Aves; order Piciformes; family Ramphastidae; genus Semnornis; species Semnornis frantzii. Next base: position 16,948 of record VWYK01085650.1, on the reverse strand, counting down.
GTGGGAGGACTTCAGGACCTGACCTCTCACTCACTCTGCCACTTTTCAAATTGTTTCTCAGTGGGGAGACTGTGGGCAACCCAACCATACCACCAAATGGGAGGTTGGGGTGTTTGGCTTTCTGATTTACTGAGATGTAAAATGTGTAGTGGATATCTACTGCTATGTCTAAGGTTAGTGAGGAGATATGCCAGGTGCTGCAAAGCTCTTCTGGACTGTTCTGTGGGGCGACAGTGCGCAGCTGCTCCCTAGATGTGGAGTGCGGCCCCTCTGGCATAGACTGTGCGTGTGCTGAGCCTTCATGAGGCAGGTCTGGCAAACAGCCTTGCCTGGCTGCCAGGCTCAAGCTGGTGGTTTCTGGGTCCTGAGATGTTTTTGGCTTTCTGTGATCCGTAATAGCAAAGAATTGTCTTCTTAAGCATATAGCAAAAGGTGGAACCTGGAGTTTTGGAACCTTATTTTTGATGCTAGGATACAGTGGCCATAAAGGTCAAATAAACTGGAAGGAAGCTGTTGTAGAGTGGCCCATCACACCCAATGCTAGGTGAGCAAGAGTCTGTGCATCCGTGACTCAAACTGACCAAAGTCCTTTTTGGGAGAGATTGGAGGATCAGGTGGTGGTGTTAAAAAGCTTTAAATTTCTTGTAAACACTCCTGCAGTGTCACACATTTTGTTCTTGGGAAACATCAGCTTTGCCTTCATGAAATGAGACAGGTGCTTGGGACCACTGGTGAGTAAAGGAAGGGCTGTGTGAGACTGGGAGGTGGAAACAGGATTTGGGGTGGACAGGCAAGCTCTGAGAGGCATCTGTAGAGATGGCGTAGAGTGACAGACTGCCCCCAGTATTCAAGCCACGGGCTAAAGGAACCCAGCTGCACGTGAAGATGTTGCTTGTACACAGTGTTTCCATCTCAGTGGCTGTAGCCACAGAAGTACCATGCCACATTCCTGTCTCACAGTCACATCAGACACCGGCCCATGGGTTTTCAACTTGACAGCTCTAAGATCAGGTGTTTGCTATGGGTCTCCAAGCACTGCTCAGATGGTTTTCCTGCTGCTGTTGCAATGCATTGACCTTTGCATGCAATGACAAAGTGGGCACAGCAGCCAGTGGCTTTTTTGGCTGTGCCACTTCCCCAGACAATGAGGATACGTGGTCCAACAGGAGGTTGGTGCCTTCTGGCAGGCTCAGCGATTACTCACAGGCACCTGGGCTGATACCAACCATTACAGCATACACAGAAGATGCTTACATTGTTTCTCCCAACTGCCTAGGGTAGGAGATTAGGCTCCCTGCATCATCAGTGGCAAGAAAGTCCTTGGGGAGCCATTCAGAGTATATTAGCTTCCCACTCTGAATCATGCCTTTGAAGATGTGGTCACATCATTACCAGCATCAAGGCTATGTTAATAGGAAGCAGGATGGCTCTGTCCATGCAATCAATCAGCTTTGAGTTCTAGCTGTGCAGCCACAAGCTTTAAGAAGCATTCTCCTGGCACAGTTGTGTGCAGTCCAGCACCAGTGACTGACTGCAGGGCTCCAGCGCAGCAGGGAAACTGGTGCAGGGTCTGAAGAGAAAAAGAGGAAAAACTGAAACAAAATAAGTCGGTGAGCCTGGGGAAGAGCTGACACTCTCAAAATTACTGTCTAGCACCAAACTTTGTAAAAATGTTTTAGAAGGTAAATAAATCAGAGCTGAGTCAACAGGAGATCCGACTCCACTACTTCCAGGGCACGTACGAGTGCATCACCTCGCCTTAGTTTTCCTGTTAGGGGGATTTGTAATGCTGTCTTCAGGGAAAAAAAGAAGAAACAAGTGCAAGCGCTTGGCAGGCAGAGGTAAGGCCGAGCCGTGCCGTGCCGCGCCGGCAGCGGCCGCGGTACCCGTGGAGCCATCGCCCTCTAGCGGGACCCGCTCCCCACCCGGCCCCGCTGCGAGCATCAGGGGCTGCTCTGCCGCCCGCAGCGTGGAAGTAGAGTGCGAGGACTTGCTGCAGCTCCGCGAGCTCTGACTCATGGTGCCAATCCTTCTCCGGTCGCCGTTGTGGAGTTCCCCAGCACAGGTGGGTGCGACCCGAATCACTGAGCCTTTGTTATTGCCCTCAGCCCGCCCATCCGCCCTCTCCCCAAACAGCTCCTGTGCTCGCAGCATAGGCATGAGTTTTATAGAACTGCCTTTTTCACCACCTTTCCCTTTGCATCCCACATATAGGAGCTGCTGCAGCAGTTGTTGCTTGTTTGTCTTGTATGGATAGAGTAAGTAAACAAGCTATTGGTGTATCAGAGTAACTTTTACTGTTGGGGTTCTGTGGCTCTTCTGCCCTTTGTTATATAACCAGGGAATCCCCAGGACTGTGCCCATGCCAACCAACACCACTGCAACTGAGAAAATCAGAAGATAAGGACCAAAACCCATCTGCCAAACCAGGAGAGAAGACTGTGATACATCTAGGTAGCTCACAGGTGCAAAAAGCATGAAGCTGTGCCCTTTGTTGGTGAACCTCTGCCCAGAGGTGTCTCCAGACCCAGGTCCTACCCACCCCAGAAGGCTGGTTGGATGCACGTTGGAAGCAAACAGCCTTTCACAGTTACTCCATGCTGCAAGACCATGTAGACATAGCCAGAATGCAGCAACACCCCAGGCTCCCAGCACCACGTGTGCCATGCCCAAGGGCATGAGACATACTCCGCCTTCCCTCCATGCACACACACACAGCCTCAGCTGCAAAAGTCCTCCCTGCCAAAGTGATATACATCTCTCCTTCCAGCTGAGAACATACCACCAGGTATTTTGCAGGGAACGCATGCCACAGCCGGGAACTCCCACAGCAGCACCTGGCTGGAGCGCTGGTGGCCAGCTCTGTGCTCCCACACTGCTTCGGCAGCCAGCTCAGCCAGTCTGGGTGGGGAGCCTGGCACCCTGCCAGCAGCACCCAGCACCCTCCTGTACACCTGCATAGCTCTGGAGGGTGCTGAGTGCAGAGGGGGCTCTGCCCTGGGGCTCCCTGAGGGCTGTTGGCTCTGAGGCCATGAGATGATTCTGGCTGAGTTTGCTGGTGCATGCATTGAAAGCTTACCCTGTTCATTTGGCCACATTCAGTTCTGCCCCAGGGCAGGCCCAAATGTGAGAGCGGCCCTCAGCACTGAGTGGGCACCTGCCACAGTTTAGGGCTGTCCCAAGGAAACAGTTTGCAGCTCCCAAGGAGAAGCCAGAAAGCTGGAGAAGATGGCACTCAGCTTGGCTGGCAGGTGGGGAGGGGATGTGCTATGCTGGCAGCCATGGGCAGCTTTTGTGAAGGATATGAGCTCCAGGGCTATGGTGTACCCACGCAAGCTCTCTGCTCAGCAGTGAGGTGCCCCCATAGCTCACCCCTACCCTGGCCTCCAGGTAATTGGGTAAGAAGTGTTACAACAGATCCTAGTAGTCTGTATCAGGGATGTTAGGAAACATAATATTGCACAGTGCTGCATTAAAATAAATGATTAATTAGCAGTGTGGGTGGCTACACAATTGCATCAAGTTATTCACGTGCCATGGCAAAATGTGAGGTAAATGTGTCAATCTCTTATTCCAAAGACGTGGTCAAGCAGCTCATGCTGAACCTGGAAAGAGATGCCAACTTAAAGATGACCATGAGTATTTTCATAGAATCAGAGACTTGTTTGGGTTGGAAATGGAGGTGTTTTTCTCAGAAACAGGAGGTAATGGGTCACCTCCAGCACAGCGTACCTAGAAGGTGCTGCAGTGCCTATGTGTATGAAGCCCAGCCCCAGAGAGGTGTTCAGCAGTCTTCTTCCAGGGCAATATGTGACCCTCTGAAGGCTGGTAGAGAGTTCTTGCACACTGAGCAAATGCCTAGCCCCAAGCATTGGCTTGTGTGAGCCAGTTCTCACCCTTCTGGCATTTAAGCTCTGGCCTGAGACTCAAACCCACACTCTTTGAAAGTCCTGAGCAGGGCTTCCATTTTCTAGAGGAGGAGCCTGTGGCGATGTTTGCCTCCATCTGAGAGTGAGCTGGAAGACACCAACCTCATGGTTTACCTATAGCTTTATGTGCTATCAAGGCAGTTACTTCTGTTATAGTTGATGTTCTAGCATTTATTGTTGCTTAATTAGTGACTTGAGCAGAGAAGGAAGCCAGTGTTTAGAAGCCATCAGTATGTGGGATTGTCTTGTACATTGAAAGTTAAGGGCTCATGTATAAAATAATATTCACACACAAACTAGATTTGCACAACTCTAGCAGCAGTGACTCCCGGAGAAGAGATGGCTGAACTTAATGCACCTGGCCCTGAACCCAAGGGTACAATATTAGCAAGATAACCATTAAGGCAAGCACATTACTGTCAGGCCATGGGCAGCAGCTGTCTCAGATTATTTCAGCCTCGCCTTGGAGGGGAGGAAATTGGACGTGACTGAAAGCTCTGCCTGGGTTGCCAGCAGCCAGATGAAGATGGACAGGTGAGGAGATGAAGGTGAAGGCACTCTGCTGTCTGAAGAGGTCTCAGGAGCAGAGTGAGCTGACTGAAATTTGGGGTTTAATTGTTTTCTGTTGTTTTTGTAGTGGTGCTACCACAGCCAGAAAGCAGCACAGCATTACTGTAGCATTTCACAGATGAGGCCCAGACAGTGAGCCTGGGTGGGAAGACTGCAGCACTTGACTCTCTTTCAAAGTTTCTTTCTCCTCCATTTAAAGTGAAATGATGCCCAAGAAACACACCGGTTAACCCTTTCATGCCTGGCTAGGTCAGGGTTTCTAGAATAACTGAGAAGCCTCTGACCTGATTGAGATGGTCAAATAAAACCCAGTGAAGCTGCAGAAAAGGTTGACTAAGATGGAAAGCTACACTGACACAGGCATGTTTCCTAAGTCTGATTTTCTTCTATTCATGCCTCTTTAGCTGGTTGTGAGCATCCTCACTGCAAGTGAGAGAAGAGCAATACTGACTGGGGTCATGAGGTATGCCAGAGGAGATCTGGATGACACTCCCACAGCTAGCCTATGTTTCCAGGTAGCAGTCTGCCCTTTTACACCTCTCAGGACAGAACAGGAGGTTCCCTCCAGTGCACTTATCCCTGTTTATACTAAATGTGACTGCAAAGCAAAGCTGCCTGCAGATGGCCATGGCCTGGCAGCATGGCCACTAGTGACCTGCAGAGCTGCTGAGGGAGTGGAAAGCATTTATGAGGAATCAGCAGCAGCCATGTCATCCCATGGGAAGACTGCAAGTGATGGAGTAAGATGCAGATTGAAAGTAGCAAAGGAAGATCCCAAAGCGGTGCCTGGATTGTGCATCTCTTTGGTGCCCCTACATGCCAGAACTATGTGGTGTTCACAGCTAGGGCAAGTAGGTGCTGAAGGATGGCAGCTCTTCCACATAGCCTGGAGCATGGGCTACTATGCAGTTAGCTCCTGATCTGGAAATTTTCTTTTGCTGCTAGGCCCCTCACAAGAGCAGGAGAGATGTTTGTTATCTTTTGTCTGGTGGCGCCAGCAGTTGAGCAAGAAGAGCCGGAGGCCAGCTGCTGGCATCTATGTTCATGCCATCTGGAGCTCCCACTTAATCCCACTGGGTGGAGGACTCAAAGGCTTGGTAACATTCCTGATATGGTGTATCTCACTTTTTGTTTCAGTGTAATTAGTCTGAAAGGAGAGAAAGGATGTAGCATCTTCCACCTCAAGGGGAACAAACAGTATTTGCAGATCTGGCCTGATTCCCACCAAGCAGCCATGCTAGCAGCTCCTGCCAGCACGATCAGTCCCAGCAGCTGAGGGGCAGGCAGGCAGGCATGCTGGAGCTCCTGGCCACACAGACCCTGTGGTTAGGCTGCTTTCAGGGCACTGGCAGGGTCATAGCTACTGGGTTAGTGCTGCGGCAGCTGATGCAGATGTTCAAACACAGAAGAAACGTGCATGGCGCCAGCTGAGCAGGGCAGGGTGCATGCTCCTTAGCCATTCATCCTCACTCCCTGCAGTGTCTGGATTTGGTGCATGTACTTTACTTTCCCCTGCAGCCTCTCAGACGAGTCCAGAAGTGTGGGCAAGCTCGAGCTGCCAGGAAACCCTGGTAGCAGCACTGTGGGCTTGTAGCTGATGAGGTGGACCTGGCAGTTTGCAGGGCACAGGAGAGCACGGCACATCAGTTGTTCAGAGATGAGCTTTTGGAATATGGTTGTGAACATCCTTTTTTTCATAGCCATCAGTGAGATGGTAAAAAAATCATTCTAGCCTGCTTTGCTGTGAGGGCTGCACCAATCACCTCGGGAAGCATGGCGTACAGCCAGGCTTGGGGCAAACTCTGCATATTCTTCATCCCATCCCAACGAGTCATCATTGGAGCTATGTTTCTGTTGGTAGGGATGGTTATTCTGACAGTGTACTCAGAGCACCTCAGGGTGCCAACCACACAGGACTCAGGGCTTTCCCTGGGGACCTTTGGTGAAAACCCCCTTCCCTGCAGCTGTGCAAAATGAGGCCAGAATACAAGGCTGCGATTTTCAGCAATCACCTTACTGTCACAGCCTGACCATCCTCTCCCAGTGCCATGGGCTGCCCATATTAAAGACTTATTTTTTCCTTTGACCTGTTGGGCAGAGCAAAGAAAGATGAACTCACACAAGAGTTTTTTCCAGTGTGCTTGGGAAGGGAGGGGAATAAAAAAACCTGCTGTGTGAGGTGGCTGAGGGCTTTCCGCACCCTAGCGAGCCATCACCCCACACCCAGCTCCTCTGTTTGGAGGAGCTGGGCTGTGGCCCTGCCGCTGTAGGCAGGTAACTGTCACAGAGAAGATCGACATGAAACTACTCAGCTCCTTCTGCCTCACCCAGGGCCAGAAGGGTTTTTTGAAAACAAAAATAAAGGGGAAAATTCAGTCTCCACCCATCCACCCAATTTGGCCTGCAAATCAAATAAAACAATCTCGGAGCTGGCACCATAGGAGTGATGAATGCCAGCTCCCAGCCTCTCACACGCGGTGTTGAAATGAAAGAAGATGAACAAACAACCCCCAGGTGCCTGGGGGCAGCAAACTGGTTTAAAGATGCTGGTGGGTTGGATTTTTCCTGTGTGCTGGTGGGAGTAGACCCCCATGATCCCCCCAGCACCTGGCATCTGCCCCCTGTGGCGTTGACCTCTGCTGGACCATGGGCACATGTTGACAAGACTGTGTGGGAGGGGCTTCATGCGGAAGTGCACATCACCAGCCAACTTTCATGGGCATCTTGACACAAGGTGTTGTGTCCCGTAGCTAACAACACAGGGAAGGGTACTTGAGGCTCAGGTACCAACTTGGCTGTGTCCAGCCAGCCACTGCAGAGAGACCCGCTGGGACAAACCTTGTGCCAAGATCCTCCACAGCAGCTGTGTTCCCTGCCCCAGATGAGCACAACTGGCATATGGATGGCTGGTTACTGCAACTAACACGAGGGCTTTTAAAATACAGGGCTTTTGTTTCACTGTCTTTCCAGCCAAAGCTCCTCTATTAGAGCTACTTATACTCAGAGGTGGCTCTAGGTTTGCCATGAATGGACCTGTTTGCAGGTGTGACAAAGATCTTTGCAAAAAATTTTGGGGTTTTGCATTCTCCTTTCTCTGCGGGGGGTTCAGGAAAGAGATACTTCTTCACCTTTGCTATGGTACAGTTAAAGCACCATGAGCATCTGGGAGGTGCCTTGCAGAGCTTTCACACTTTCCAGTTTCTGCCTCATTTCGTAGAATCACAGAACCATAGAATTGTCAGCATTGGAAAGGACCTCAAGGACCCATCCCCACACCTCCACCCCACCTGCTGATTTTGCTTCTTGCCCTGGAGCTGCCCAACACACATTGGTGACAAGCAGTGGTCTCATTTCTCACTGTCTGAGCTCTGACTAGCCTTTATCCCAGTACTTTCAGCTTGTGTCAGATACAGAAGCACTGCCAGGAGGGGATGAGGATACTGGGCTACACTGGGAGGTCAGCCATGCTGCTGGCACTGCCAGGAGCACCCAGGCGAGTCCAGTGCAATGCATTTCACCCAAGCTTGGGAGTGAAGCCAGCCCAAGGCCACTGCAACCCAAGCCATGTGCTAAAAGATGTTTTCTCTGGTGCCTGACCTCGTGTACCAGAGCCATGGGGCTTGCATACAAGGCAGTGTGGCAGCTGCCTCTTGGGGCAGCTCATCACAACAGCAGGCTGAAGGTGCTGCTGCCATCTCTGCTGTTAATCTTATTCCAAATAAAGGAGGAGTAGAAGCTAAACTGAGCTCATATCAATTCCCCTTGCTCTGCCCTGCTGAGCCTCAGGAAATACTTAGTAGAACTGCCTTTCTCGTTATCCAAACCACCCCTGGAAATGATCATTAGCTGACTGGCTCCTTTCCCAAGTGTGTCCACTAACCAGCCCTACTCCATGTGCCCACAGGGCCCTTACATTGCTTGCTCCTGCCATGGCATGCACTGTGGATGCCTGTGCCCACACTTTTCCTGTTGTGGCCTCATCTGTTGTCCACTGCTGCCCAACCGGATGAAGGCTGAACCCCTGAGGCTCTTCAGGACTCTACCTGGCCCCCAGAAACAATGTGAGGGTGGGCAGGTAGCACGTTGAGTTTTGTTCTCTCAAGTTCTTGTGGTGTGTTTGACTTATTTTTGACAGGGCTGGCTGGTGGCCAAGGGGTTGGGACATCTTAGCATCTATGATTTTATTTCCCCCCCCCAAATAACAAAGTTTTGCTAAATGAGAAGTGCCAGCTTCCATCATGTGTTTAAAACAAGATAGAAGTAATGCTAGGTTGGAAATGACATCCACTAGATGATCAGAGACAGCAGTTTGCTGGTGTAGTCTGTGCTCTGAGGATGAATGACCCACACACACT
>VWYK01085649.1:0-11629 GCA_013399775.1 Semnornis frantzii | reverse complement strand
TTAAACCCATGATAAACTCTTTGTTCCTTGACCACTGTGAAGCCTCGAAAGTAAAGCACTTCTCAAAGAGCTGGCAGTTTTCTACGCGGTCCCTCTGGACCCGTGGAGCGATAGACCCTTATTTCCCTGACATGAAAACGAAACGCAAACCCCCCTCAACCCCAGCAGAAAAGCACTGCCATGGGAATCGCTGCCGACCGACGGCAGCGCCTTGCTTCGGAGAGCCCGCACCGAGTTGCTCTGATGCGCAGCACAGTTGGGTTAAGGCAAGTATGAACCGTACAGCCTGCAGGGCAACCAACGTGCGGGCCGGCGACGGCTGCTGCCAGCACACGCTGGCATTCCGGGCGCTGCCTTGGCTAAGGAGGCTCGACAGGGCCAGGGGTGCCGAGGGGGCTCCGAAAGCACCGAGTGAGCTGGGTTCGTGTCTCAGTCCAGATGGGCCGCACCGGCGGTGGCTGGAGGAGGGAAGAGCCAGAAGATGGCACCAATGCCTCTGCTCTGATCCTCTGGTGTTGGGAGGCAGGAGGTCCAAGGTGGGGGTCTGGGACATATCTCTTAGTTAGAAAGAGGGGCTGAAGGTGTGTGTTGTTTTTTTTTTTTGTCTCGCTGTTAAATCAGTTTTTTTTTTTTTTTTCTCAGCACAAAAATTGGACTTTTTTTCCTCTTTGAAGAACTGGGCAGGGGGGGCATCCTGAAACAGTTTAACAGGTCCTTCGGCCCACAGTGAGTAGCCTCTTTGTTTACTTTGACCTAGAAGAAAGAGAAGAAGAAAGATACTTAAAATTCACCATACACCTACCCATCACTGCCCTGCTGCTCTTCTGCAAGCTAGTGTTAAGTCACCAACCAAAATCAGTTCAAGGACACATGGGGTGAAAAAGACAGCAAAGGCAAGGCTGTGACTCAGGGGATCACTTGGCTCTCTCTGAAACACTGTCAGAGATGTCAGCATAGCTTTCCTAAATTGTTCTAGGTAGGACTGATATTTAATTAGAATCTTAACTACATATCCATGTGTTAACTGAGTGAACTTTAGTAATCCATCAGAAGTGTACCTAGCTTTGTAAAAGCAATAATCAATGCAGTATGCAGGACAGAAGGGCTGAAGCACTCTGGGAAAGGCATCTGAGTCTCACTCACAAAGCAGACTGCACATATGAGTGCCACAGCCCTGTACCTGTGAACAGTCCTGTCCCAAACTCACATTTTGTAGCCCCAGATTTTAGTCTAAACCAGACAAGGTGTTACTTGCTACAATAGCCAACAGACTCACAAAATCGTGGCGGTTGGAAGGGCCTTCCAGAGCTCACCTAGTCCGACCTCATTGCCAGAGCAGGTGCACCTACAACAGGCTGCACAGGATGGCATCCATCTCTGCTTTGAATGTCTCCAGAGAAGGAGACTCCACAGCCTCTCTGGGCAGCCTGTGCCAGTGCTATACCACCCTCAAAAGTAAAGAAGCTCCTCCTCACGTTGAGGTGGAACTTCCTATGCTAAAATTTGTGCCTGTTACCTGTTGTCCTGTCACTGGGTACCACTGAAAAAAATGTCCCCATCCTCCTGACACCCACCCTGAGAGTATTTATAAGCACTGATAAGATCCCCTTTCAATTTTCTCCAAGCTAAACAGCCCTGAGTCCTTCAGTTTTGGTTGTGCACACTTGGTGCTACCAACTGCAGCCTTGGAGCTGGGCTGGTAGTTGGCTTAGCTGGCAGTTTATTGAAATGAATGCTGCCCATTATGGCTGAATGCCACCAATGTGACTGTTAGACAACAGCACAGCAGATTTGTACTGCATGAATTTGCTGAGGGTCACAGGTGCTGTTTTCTCCATCCTGCTTGTGTTTCATTTACACTCCAGGTGAACACTTAAGTAAGCAGTACCCTCAAGTAACCAGATGGTTAAGCAAGCAGTACCCTCAAGTAACTAGACAGATACCTACAGCTTTAAACTGGGAGACCATGACCAGCATAATGCACATGTAAACACAATAGAAAGAAAAGATGGGACCAAGTACTCAGCCAAATACATTAACCTCTCCCAAACTCCTCTGTCCCTGAATTACTGCCTCAGAATTTGGTGAAGGGTAGTATCCCATTAGTCAGGAACTATCACTAAGCCTCTTCCAGTGAAAAACAATATCTACTAGTTGCAGAATATACATCAGTGGGCATATATATACACACATACATGGAGGAGTCTGTGTGCACAGAGGTGTGCAGGCTTCTATGTGCACTTGTGTGTGTGCATATGTATTTATACCACACAAAGATTCTCAGACTTCACAGAAGAGAAGGCAGGCAAGCTTCACTTCAGGGCTGAAGTGCTTTTGAGCAATTTCTCCAGTGCATTAGGCATCAGCATCAGACATGCATGCTGTTGGTTAGGGTTGGGTTTGGTTTTTTTTTTGCTTCACTTCTTTTCTTGAAAAGAACAACTTTACTGTGAAAAACATAAAGAAAAAGATCTTTCTCCCCTCCCTCCTTCCTACTGGTTTTAGAGCAGTGATCATGCAGTGCAGTCTTGTTCCACAACTCTAACTGTGGTTTGGGGTTTTTTTTGTTTATGTGCAGTAAAATCAGTGCCATGGAGCGTTTAGTCACCTTCCTCGGTCACCTCCCAAGGGCAGAATTTTCTCTTGACAATTGATTTCCACCATCTTATTGTGTTCTTGTCCCGTGGTCTGGAAATGAGCACTGGCATCTCCCGCACAGAGTGGCAGGAAGCTGCTTTTTAGCGCCTCAGCTGTGGTCACACTGTAAGGAGGTACATGAGGACCGGCTCTGTCCTGCTCTGTTTAAAAAGCGTACTCGTTTGGAAGGGACTGTCTAGGCTTCTTGGCTTGGACAGCATAGAGCACACTGTTGGCACTTGAATAATAGAAAAGCCATTTATAGCAGGTAGACAAGAGGCATGACAAGACTTCTCCCCCAAAATACCACTCTTTTCTTTGGAACAGAATTGCACAGAACCACGGAGTGTCAGGGGCTGGGAGGGACCTCCAAAAGCTCAGCCAGTCCAACCCCCCTCCCAGAGCAGCATCACCCAGAGCAGATCACACAGGAACACATCCAGGCAGGTTTTGAATATCTCCAGAGAGAGAGAGGCTCCACAATCCCCCTGGGCAGCCTGTTCCAGTGCTCTGTCACCCTCACAGGGAAAAAAAAACCAATCCTCATGTTGCCATGGAACTTCCTGTGCCTCAGCTTCCACCATTGCCCCTCATCACTGGGCATCACTCAGCAGACCCTAGCTCCATCCTCTGGGGACTCACCTTTACATATTTATGAATATGAATGAGGTCACCCCTCAGGCTCCTCCTCTCCAAGCTAAACAGTCCCAGCTCCCTCAGGCTCTCCTGGTAAGGAAGATGTTCCACTCCTTTAATTATTTTTGTGGTTGTGCACTGGACTCTCTCAAGCAGTTCCCTGAGGTCCTTCTTGAACTGAGAGGCCCAGAGCTGGACACAGTATTCCAGATGTGGCCTCACCAGGGCAACATTGAATCAAATATGTTTTTCTCTTTAAAAAGTAAGCTGATCTAAATTAAATGTGAAAATTGGGAGAGTTGTGAGTGGAATTCAAAGCCTAAAAATACAGAGAGAAGAAACAAAGTGAGCCTGAATCTAATAATTCTAGACTATTTAAGGAAACAGTAGCCAGAGATAGCCACCTCAATTTATTATCTACCGATAATGCTTAATTTTTTTTTCATAAATCAAGATTGTTTTTTTTTTTTTCCTCCTCAGTGTCCTGCTCATTTATGGCAGTTTTGCATAGCAAATGAAATTCCACACAGATGTCCTCTGGGCATTTAAGCAGAACTGGAATGTTCCTATAAAGGAGAAGTTTGACTGATATCACAAATAAAAACCTAATAATTCTTTAGATTAAAAGAAAAAAAAGACTACCTGACACAACAGAAATGCAAACATGAGGAGCCTGACTAAATCAATATAATTATTTAATTGCACCTGTGAGTTTGTGTAAGTTCAGTGCAACCTCCAAATTAACAAAATGAAGTGCACACAGGAGGAAACTGGTTACAGAACAGTGTGGCTTAACAGTTAGCAATTACTGAACCCAGCATTCCTTCAGGATAATAATTAAGCTGTGCATGTATAAAAGAGTTAAAATGGATTTCAATCACTGCACTGTAAATCTGCCTGGCTTGAACTGCAAGAAAAGTTTGTGTTGATGGAATTCTGTCATTGCAACCCACTAAAACACCCCTGTCAGTATGTGGATGGTGACTGAGACCTACCACTCCTCTCTCATGTCTGTAAGGTTTGCACCAGCTCAGTACATGAATCAATCTGGCAGGCTGGGGCTGGGTTCTCTGTGCTCATTGCTGAGATACATGATGAAATCTGCATTTTGACTGAATCTGTGCAACCATTAGAGGCTGCTATTGTTTTGGTAAGCTCTTCAAAGGCCATATGTTCTCCTTCCCTTTTGTTAGCATGCCCAGCCCACCTATAGGCACTGCCACACCTCAGACAACAAAACCAAATAGAAGAGGTGGTGGTGTGCCTTTGGGCATAGTTAGTAACCAGATGATTTAAAGGCAGCTATCTGCTGATAAACCCAGAGCTCCATGCCAGAAGCACACAGCCTGAACAGCAGGGGAAGCAGAAGCACCAAGGAGATACCTTTAGATTTTCTTGATCTTTTGCAGGAATTGGACCTGATGATGCTTAACAAATCTTTCACTGCCTAAGGATTCAAAGACAGTTTGTAGCAGTTGATAAAGCTGTGGAAACAGTTATCTGAATACAGCTACATGGATATTTAAGGGGTAGTTGTATCCTGGATGTATATGATTATACCTTGGACAGTGGTGAGAGTATGGCAGTGAACTCCATGAAGAAAAAGGTCTACTTCATTCCACTCCCTCTCCTCCTCCCTCTTCTGATGCTTTATTCACTCCCTAGTGATGCTGAGCATTGCAAAGTGCAGGTCGCATTGGCCACTCCTGGGTTTTTGCTGCTCATTTTTCCCCTCCTTTTTCAACAGTAATGAGGCTAACATTGATGTTCTGGGGTGAGCAAGATCCCTAGGCAACCAAGCCCTTCCTCCCAGCAAATAAAGCTTTTAAGCATCAAGTATGGCCTGCCATTACCATATCAGTCTGTTTTGATTTCCAGTACATAATATTGCTGTAAATAGTGCTACAAGCAGATCAAACCACTGCTTGATGAATTTGACATTCAAATTTGTCAGGGACCCCATGGTCTGCCTACATTTAGAGAGCAACTGCAGTGTGCATACATATACAGGTGCTCCTGGTGTGCTTCTGCTGTAAATGGCAGACAGGGACCACTAAAAGCTGTACAAGGCTCTGAAGGACAGACTGCAGCAGTTCTAGAGAACCTTGTCAAACACCACCCAGGCAGAGGGAAAGGTGAAGTGTCTCTGTTTGTGGCTGGCACATGGCAATAGGTCTGTGGGTTGATGAAACAACTGTCAGCTCACATACTGATTTCTTTCTCAGTGAAAACATCTGGACTGCAGTGAGAATGCACTGGAACAAGGTGGAACACAGTGTACATAGATTAACCATCTATCTGTAGTATCTTTACCAAGATCTGGATGAGGGCAAATTGGATAGAAGTGTTGATTTCCTTGAGGGTAGGAAGGCTTTGCAGAGAAACCCAGAGAGGCAGGAGCAGCGTGCCAGGTGTGTGAGATGTAACAAAGTCAAGGGCAGCCTCCTGCTCTTGGGTCACAACAACCCCATGAATACTCCAGGCAGTGACTGGAAACTGCCCAGCAGAGAAAGACCTGGGAGTGCTGGTTGACAGCAGCTAAACATGAGCCAGTGTGTGCCCAGGTGGCCAAGAAGGACACCAGCATCTTAGCCTGTGTCAGCAATAGTGTGGCCAACAGGACCAAGGAAGTGACATGATTGTCCTCCTGTAGTCAGCACTGGTGAGGCCATGCCTTGAGTCCTGAGTTCAGTTTTGGGCCCCTTGCTCCAAGAAGAACATTGAAGTGCTGGAGCAGGTCCAGAGAAGGGCAACAAAGCTGGGGAAGGGTCTGGAGAACAGGGCTGGGGAGGAGCAGCTGAGGGAACAGAACTGGGGTGGAGAAAAGGAGGGTGAGGGGAAGGTCTCAATTCTCACTACAACTCCCTGAAAGGAGGTTGGAGCCAGGCTGAGGTCAGTCTGTTCTCCCTACTACCAAGTGACAGAACAGGAGGAAATGGCCTCAAGTTGCACCAGGGGAGGTTTAGGTTGCATAGTAGGAAAAAACTGTTTTCTGAAAAGAGTGGTCAGGGATTGCAACAGGCTGCCCAGGGAGGCAGAGAGTCACCATCCCTAGACATGTTCAAGTCATGTGTGGACATGGCACTTTGGGACATGTTTTAGTGGCCATGGTGGTGTAGGGTTGACAGTTGGACTTGATGATCTTAGAGGTCTTTTCCAACCAAAATGATTCTATCATTTATGATCTCTTCAGACTTTACAACAATCTTTTTTTTTTTTTTTTCCTTTCTTTTTGCTCCCAGTCTGTATGAAGATGCTTAGTAAATACAATCTGCTCTTCTGGAAGAAACACTGAGAGCATAAAGAGAATAGGATAATATCTCAGCTAGAGGGCTCCATATGTTGATGTCAAGGTATGGAACACTAAGAAAGTAATAGGATTAGAATTGTTCTAAGTACCTGTGAGCC
Source organism: Semnornis frantzii (assembly GCA_013399775.1). Taxonomy (NCBI): domain Eukaryota; kingdom Metazoa; phylum Chordata; class Aves; order Piciformes; family Ramphastidae; genus Semnornis; species Semnornis frantzii. The sequence continues at coordinate 4,948 of VWYK01085649.1, read as the reverse complement.
ACACATAATGCTAAGAAGGAAATAACAATTTCTAAATGCATAGTGCTGTGCCAAAAGTGCAGGTGAAAAAAAAAATCTTTGCTTGAGCACAGACAGATGGGAAGCTGAAGTTAAGATGGCATTGGAGATATGCACTGCTGTAATTTGAGATTATTAAAAAGCTCCTAGCAAAGCTCCCCAAGGGCCCCATCCTAAGCACTACCACAGAACTCACTGTACCACTGATGGAGGAGTAAATGCCAGTTCCATGCAAAAATGCACTGATCTGTTAGCAGACTTGCTTCCAGTGATCAGAAGAAAGGAAATTACATTCAAAGGTGAATGGAAGTGTGTGTTGGGATGGGTATTGTTCACCTGTATTTAGGGCTTGTCCTTAAAGCTGGTGCTCAGAAGACAAAGGGGAAAAAAAAAGTACAAGTCCATTTTGCCCCTTTGTGAGCTGTTCTGTGTTGTTCTTTTACCAGAGACAGCACATCAAAAACACTTCAAAAGGTTGCAGCAGCAAGGTTAGATTTGTCTGGGCAGCCAGGACTGCTCTGAATGGCAGTTGGCATCAGTATGAAAAGTAGCTGGAGATGCTAATTCCTAGACTGGTCTATGGCTGAGTGATATCTCTGGTGTGAATGTCCTCCAGCTGTGGGTCTGTGTTGAGATTTGGTTATCCCTTTAACCCTCAGATACGTCAGGCTGCACTTCTAGGCCTGGGTGGAGCTGTCACTGACTGGTTAGGTAAAAATACTGGCTGCAAATTGTTTTGAACAGCCACATGAAATTGCATTTGTTGTAGCCTTTTAAATGTGGAGACTGGAAAGGAGGTGCAGAAGTGCCTCAGGGAACAGAAGTGCTGGGAAGACAAATGCACTGAATTCACTCACTAAATTAGCAAGTTGCTGAACTTCTGATACATCTTAACCCAGCCCACTTTTTTTGCAAGCAAGTTTGTCAGATTTGACTGCTTTTTACTACACCACATTCTCATTGCTCCTGAGTGGAATGTGCTTGAAGGAAAGTAGGGAAAAAACCCAGATGAAAGCTGAGTGTAACTTAAACAAGTGTGACACAGATATCCCACCCTAAAAAATGGTTATAATTCAACAGCAGACTAATGTTGGTGCTGCTCTGCAGCTTGAATTTGCTCTGTCAAAAGAAAGCTTTCTGCCCATTCTGAATTTTTAAGTCACCTTTCAGCTTAATGATCCTTTAATATCAGCCTGCTACTCTGAAGAATATCTTAGAAGTGAAGTACTTACATATACATGGGCTGTAGCTGTAAATGAGATGTCTTCTGTGGACCTTGATAGCCATAAGAGTCAAATCCACCTATGAAATCAACTGAAAGGGGGGAAAAAGGCTTTCATTAGCAACATCTCTTTGGAAATAACAGGCACTATCACTCAAAAATCACCCAGCACACAGATTAGTTTTGACAGGCCCTCTAATAATCTGTTAAGATGAGACCAGTTAATTGTGGAGATGCAGAAAAAGGATTACAAAAAGAAAAAAAAAAGGCAGAGTCCTTTAAAAAAAAATGAAATCCAGTTAATTTTGAACTCAGAGGAGGACACAAACAACCTGCTCTTCAGATGCTACAAAGGTTGAAGCCCATTTATTCATTGGCATGAATGCTTTGCTTCTGCTTACTGTGTCTGGCTTGCTGTCATACTGTGGTTCAGTGATGGAGAGGACAGAGCACATTGATCAGACTCTGTCTGTCTGAGAGAGTGAAGTTTCCCTGATTCCCTGCTTTGACATTTGGGTTGAAATACAGGGAGAGAGGATTGGAAGAACTTATCTGAGCTTCAGACAGGAGGCTTCATGGATCTAAGGAAAGCAGCATTTCTCTCCAGGCGCTGGAGGTCTGCAGGAAGGTTGCAGGGTGGGAGATATTTATTAATTCACATCATTGCCAGTCCCTGATGGCCTCCTCATGTTTATTTTAAACAATTTGCAGGTCAATTCAATCTCATCTGAGCCTGAGCCCCCTGCTTTGCTGCTACAACACTTTCTTTACACAGGTAAAAGTGCACCCTGTGCTTCCTTGGCATCAGGAGACCCAACTATTGCCTTTGGGGAATTATTTGCAGGCAGCTCTCATCTCTGAAATATTGTCTCTTACCTAGCAGATATGAATTTGACTTTACTTTGATAGAAAAAGGGCAAAGAGTTCAGGTATGGAAGCACATTTTTCACAGATGTGGGCAGTGCTACCAACAGCCTGGCTCTAGGTGCATTAGAAGCAAAAACTAAAACCAAACCAAACCCAAACCACCAAAGAGAAAAGGTTCTTTGATAGAGGATGGCTTGTGGTGGATCTAAAATGCAGCAACATTCACATTTAAAAGCACAAAACAAATCTAAAATGCTAGCTTTGAGAATTTTCACAGTGACTGGAGTCCTTAACACATTTACAAGGTTATTTTATCCTAAGGTACCCCTCAATGTGTGCCACACAGCCACATGCATTCAAACACCTTACACAATCATTGCTTTTCTGCAGGCAAAAAGCCACCAGAACAGTAGACTGGAGCAGTACATCTCCATTGCAACCACATACATCTTGAACCTTTCATCCACCTTCTTCCCTGGTAAAAATGTCCCCTCCAGAACTAATTTTGCTGATTCTGAATGATGTTTGACTAGATTAATTCCTGACATCCCTAATGAAGGAGGTCCTGTAGTCTCTGTGTGTTGCCTTTCCCTGCACTTAACTTCCTAATGTCTAATTTAAATGTAATTTCCTGCAAATTAGCTACTTTTCTACATTTTGGCTCTTTCTCCCCATAGATAGGAAGACAAATGAGCTGCTTCTTTTTTTTTTTTTTTTAAGTTTTTCCTTTTATTTGCAAGCATTTTCAAAAAAAGATATTTCTCCAGATTTAAGAGCACTTAGCTCTTCCATTTTTTTTTCATAAGGCTCTAAATTTCTAAGCTTGAAGATGTTTCTTCAATTTGGGAGATTTTTTTTGTGGCTTATTTTTAAGTACTAGCATTTTTCTCTTTTCAACAGCATCACACAAACAAAACCTTTATATTTTTATGTTTTGACATNTTTAGTTTTGGGTTGGGGGAAAAATTCAGGGGGTTCGTTTATGGATTCTGTATCTCTTTTGTAATTCCTGTCTGTAACTCTCTCCAAATATAATTCTGTTTCTTTTCTCCAATTCATTGGAGAGCTTCACTCTGTTGGCTCTTTAAACCCACGACACTTAGCCAGGCAGTCCCTGTTTTACCTGAAGATGTTTGGTTGTCTTTTGGTGTTCCTTTTGCACTGGTCTGTACTGAATTTCAGCCTTTTTGATTTCAGGCTGCTCCTCAAGATCACTTTGGCTGCTAATCTTGGTTTCACAAGTGCTCATACTCCTCCCAGCTTGGTACACTCTGCAATGTCTACGTGTATTGCCTCCTCTGTATCACCCTTGCTATTAACAAAAGTAATGAGGAGAATGACTTCCCTAGCCAAGGATCCAGTGGGATCCCATCCCAAATGTCATCCCAGCTGGTTGAGCATTAAATTTCAAATAGACTTGGAAACAATTCTGCACACAACCTATGATGAATGTGTCTGGACAGTGCTTCCCTGGCTTGCTTACAAACCTTTCATAGGCTCAAATCTTCCTAAAATCAAGGTCAATGCCATTTGATACTTCCTACCTAACCACTGCCTGTAACTATCAGAATAACTCAATCACATGTGGGCATGTCTTTGGAAGCATACTAAGTTCAGAGGCACAGAATGATGAATTCACTATGGGAATATTGTTGGGTGAAGGGCTAGGTTGGGAGGCAGCAAAGCCACTCATGCAAACACAAAGATTCCAGCAAAAAGCATCACAGAGTATCTTTGGTCAGAAGAAACCTCCAGGATCATCCAGTTCATCCTTCAACTCAGCACTGCAAGGCCACCACTAAACCACCTCCTTAAGCACCAGGTCTGCACACTGCTTGCTAAGTACCTCCAGGGATGGTGATTCCACCACTGTCCTGGGCAGACCACCCCAATATTTAGAACTCCTTTCAGTGAAGAAACATTTCCTAATATCCAATCTAAACCTCCCCTGGCACAGATTGGAACCATTTCCTCTAGCCCTGCCAACAGCACCAAGAAGATGAGGCTGTCCCCCCCTGCTCACTCCAACCTCCTTTCAGGTAGCTGTAGAGAGCAATGATGGACATGCCTTTGTTGTAGCTATGCTTTGGTGTTCTCTTGCCCACTCGCCACTGAATCCCAGCACTCTCTGAATTGCAAGAGACCTCTGAACATCATCTAGTCCAACTCTCCTGCTAGTGCAGGATCACCCAGGGTCAATCACACAACAACATGTCCACACAGGTGTGGAATACCTCCAGAGATGGACACTCCACAGCCTCTTTAGGCAACCTGATCCAGGGCTCTGCCACCCTCAAAGTGAAGAATTTTTTCTTTTCCTTTGTTCCCCCTCACTCTTGATCTCTGATGACACAAGTCAGGACATACCTGTGTTGGAGTGAGTGTCTCAGTGATGTCAACCTGTCATTTTATGGCTGTTGCTTATATGCATTTGACCAGCTTTGTGTTTCTTGTGTACTTCCCAAGACCCTTCTGGCAAGCAGTAAACCATTATCAGAAGGCTGCAGGCATCGATGCTCTCTTTTGCAGTTGTGGGGCAAAAGGTCTTAAGGTGATTTTTGGCTTGTGTTCAGAATGCTGAATGGATGTGCTAAGAAAAAGACTTCTTTGAGTAAAATGAATTTGTGGGGGCATGAGAGAAAGATGCAGGCTGAGTATCTCTGCATGCATTGTGTCCTTGCCTTGCTGTACAGAGCAAACACAGTATTAACAAGCCAGACTGTCAAGTGATATGTAAGGCAAGCTGGTTCTTCTCCCCCTCTACTCTGCCCTAGTGAGACCACACCTGGAATACTGTGCACAGTTTTGGGCTCCTCTCTTCAGAAGAGACAGGGACCTGGT
>VWYK01085647.1:0-16380 GCA_013399775.1 Semnornis frantzii | reverse complement strand
GACAGTTCTGTGATTCTGTGAGAGGAAACTGCTGTGGGGTTTATTGCAGTGGAGTTGGTTTTGTTTGGTTGTTTTGTTGTTGTTGTTACGTATGGTTTGTGGGTTTTTTCCCTTAATTTTAAATCCAAGCAAATAAGACATACTTTAGACTAGGAGAAAAAGATTCTATGGTTGACCCTAAAGTAACACCATAACCCCTTATGCTGGGATTGGGAGGCAAGCTTTTGAGGAGCAATTAGCAATAGTTATATTTTGCTAGCTGAAACATTCTTTGTCTCTTTTCCTGCATCTTGTGTTTGCAGCCCAGTGCCTACGAGGAGGTGGACTGGTGCCTCAAGTGTACCACAGAAATCCCTGATGCCCAGGAGCTGAAGGAGTGGATGACTGTGGGGAAGGTAATTTTTTACATCTTGGAACCTAGCAGGACTGCTCATCTCAAAATGGTTGCCCTGTTGAAGAGTTAAAATAACCTAGGCTGGAGACTGCTTTTGCAGCTTTCTACTTAAAGCAGGTCCAACTTGATCAGGTTGCTCAAGGGCTTGTTTGGTTGAGTTTTGAGTATTTCCAAGGATGGAAATTGCACAGCTTGTTCAAGCATCTGTTTCAGTGTTTGATAATCCAGCTGACAAAACAAAAATTCTCTATGGCTAATTGGCTTTTCTGTTGATGCAGCTCGTGTACATTGTTTCTTGTGTTATCCGTGCCTATCTCGAAGAGTCTAGATCAGTCTTCCCTATTTCCTGCTGTTAGCTCTTGGAAACAGCAACAGGATCTTCATCTTTCCATTCTGAACTCTCAGTCTCTCCTCATACCTCATCTGTTTCTGCACCTTCATCATCTTGGCGACCCTTTTGCTGAACTTGTTCCAGTACATCTGTGTGGCACTGGGGAGTGCTAAACTGGATGACTGCATTCCACATGTGGTCTCAAGCTACCTAAAAAGGAAGAATAATTCCTCAGCATGCTTTTGCTAACACAGCCTATTATGTGGTTGGCAGCCTTCATTCATTACTGGTACATACTCTGTTCTGGAACAGCTGATAACAGATTTGTTATCTGTGTTCTTGTCCTGTTCCAGAGAAAGATGGTGATCGAAGATGAAACAGAGTTCTGTAGTGAAGAGCTTTTACATAATGTCCTGCAATGCAAGGTGAGTCCTCTTCTTTAGAGAGAAACTGAAGAAAGATAGAAAGAAAAAAAAACCCAAACACCTGAGGAAAAAAAAAAAAAACAAAAACAAAAAGCATGAGAAACTGAAGAAGATGAAGTAAATAATGTAAGACAATTTAGGTGATTGGCAAGAGCTCAATGTTATTTCATCTCTATGCCATGACCTAGCATCCTGTCTGTTCAGCAGCCTGTTTTCCACCTCAACCTTCAGCCTTGGTTTCTCTTTGTGCAGAGTGTATTTGATGAGCTGGATGGAGAAGAAATGCGCCGAGCCCGAACAAGGTCAAACCCTTACGAGATGATCCGTGGAGCTTTCTTCCTGAACAGGTTTGCAGAACTTCTGATAGCACCTTTCCCATTTATGTCGATTTTCAGCCCTGGGAGCCAAGGTTGGAACTTAATAGGTCTCTATTTGTGTGTTTACAGGGCTGCAATGAAGATGGCAAATATAGACCATGTCTTTGACTATATGTTTACAAACCCTAAGGACTTGGATGGGGTGAGGACCTCTATTTAACTTTGAAACAGCAGTACTTTCTCAGAGAAAGGAGAGTCCTTAAAATACCATCTGGGAAAAAAGGTGCTTGCAAGGCTTCTTGGACTGAGTAGTGCAGTTTATGGTGTACCTGGTTTGAGTGATGGGAGCCGTCTCTGGGTCAGTAGAATCTCCTTCATTTCCTTTTGCAGACACCGTTGTTAAAGGAGCGAAAAGCAGAGCTGCTCTACTTTGCTGATGTGTGTGCTGGTCCTGGAGGCTTCTCTGAGTATGTCTTGTGGAGGCGAAAGTGGCATGCAAAAGGATTTGGCATGACCTTGAAAGGACCAAATGATTTTAAACTAGAAGACTTCTACTCTGCTTCCAGTGAGCTTTTTGAACCTTACTATGGTATGTAATGCAGTGATGAGCATTGCCTGGTGTCTTTGGTTATGCTGCAGCCTCTGTATCAAACGTGAGGCTGTTACTGATACCAGCGTGGGAATCTAGGAGAAATTTGTTTATGGGGAGTCATTTTGCAAGGTAGAAGGGGCCTGTGATCTGAGAACAGGATTGAGATTGGTGATCTTGCATATGAAGTCACATTTCTGCATTCGTTTCCAGTATGCCCTGGAAATGTGTCCTCTATTTTAAGAGGTGATACTGCAGTGCTTTACGATTGCTTGGCAGTAGTTTTCCCACTTCATTGATGTCAGCCTGAAGCATAGCAAGTGCGATGACTCATCACAGAGTTATAGAACAGTTTGGGTTGGAAACCAGGTGAAAAAAATCACCAAGTTCCCATCTCCCTGTCATGGACAGTGATGCCTTCCACTAGATCAAAGCCATGGGCAGTGATGCCTTCCGCTAGGTCAAAGCCTCATCCAGGTCGGGCTTGAATGCTTGCAGGCAGGGGGCATCCACAACTTCTCTGGGCAACCTCTACCAGTGTCTCACCACCCTCAAAGTAAAGAATTTCTTCCTAATATCTAATCTAAATCTCTTTCAGTTTAAAGCTATTACTCCTCATCCTGTTGCTACACTTGCTGATGAAAGAGCTTCCCTATGTTTTCTGTACTTTTAAGTACTGGAAGGTCACTATAATGTCTTCCCAGAGTCTTCACATCTCCAGGGTGAACAACTCCAACTCTCAGCCTTTTCTCATAGGTGCTCCAGCCCTCTGACTTGTCCAAAGATCTGTTAGCAGAGCCAGAGACAGAAACCTTTGCAGCCTGACTGTCAGAATCCTTCTGGGTCAGACCTCCCTAGCTCTGCTCTAATAATTGATTGTGGGTTCTTAGTAGAGATTAATAAAACGGATTTGTGCTAAAGGCTCTATCTGAATCATTGTGACTAAATGATTTTTCTAATCCTACGAAGTTTAAAACAACATATTTTACCTTGCTTTGAGACAGACTAAGCAGGTATACAGAAAATTGCTGCATAAAAATTCCTCATGGATAGTAACTTGTTAAACTTGCTGATAGGTTTGAGCTTTTTATCTATGTAGCCTCTAGGAACAGGAAATTAAATACGAGGACTGCTAGTATTCCTGCTGCTTATTCCAGACCATATAAAGGAGATTTGGGTGTGACTAGCTTGTAGAGAAAAGGGAAAATGCTTTTCCATTGTCCTATTTTTTTTCCTTCTCCTCCACCACTTTGACTCTTGTTGACTGCCACTTTTGACATCTGATCATGAACTCTTAGCACTTCAGGGTTAGATCTGTTAAAGAGAAGGTTCATAGCAAGGGCAGCAGGCCTGATAAACACATTGTTCCAAGGTTACTGCATTTGGATCTTCATAACTCACTGCAGACTAGTGCTGTGATAGAGATACCTGTAAAAATGAATAGCCCAATGGCATCTTCTTGATCCCTTTCTGTCTGTTATGCTGTAGTCTACTGAAATGTGTATAAACTCTCTTCTAGTGATGGGAAGAAAGTGGACTGATGTGATATTTGTGTTTTGAAGAATGGTAACAAATTCTAGTGTCACTTCACTTACTGCCAGGAGGATCAATGAGGAACTTAGTTGTCAAAGCACTATTGTGCATCTTGATCTTTGCTGCTTTCTAGTCCTCCAGTTCAGTTAATAGAAGCTGTAGTTCTAGAAGATTTATAGGGACTAATACTAAACAGAAGTTCAGGCTTCTCCAAAGACAGAATTGTTGAACTCTAGAATGCCCCTTACATTAGCGTTCTGAAACACCAACCTAAGGGACAATCTGCCTCTCTTTAAAAAGAAAGACATATGGCAAAATTGTATGAACAGTCATGCACAAATCTGTTTCTCTTTCCCTACTCCCCTTATAGACTTGTTCACAGGTGGTTTTTTTGGGGGGGGCTTTGCTTTTTTAAATTCCAGATTGTGTTGTGTTTGGAAATAAGAGTGTCGTGTTTCTTTGGAATGATTGAAACTCTTTGGTAGAAGGTGGCCATTGCAGAATGTAAATAATTTTGCCTTGTCTGTAAAAACATGTTAGTTAACAGTTGAGCTGTGCAGTGAGGTCAAACCTTACATTTTTAGTAGCTTCACCTCTGTGTCATTCCTACTTGGATGAGAATATTATGTTGTCAGGTAGTCAGCTTTCATCTCAGGGGACGGCAGTGACTGTTTTATGTTTTCCTGAGGCTAATGTACAAGTTACTATTTAGCTGTGGTTGTTGTATGGCTTTGTTTAGCCCTGACCACTCAATGTGAATAGTTTTCCTAAATTAACAAGCATCTTTGGTTGTGAACAGGGGAATATATTAGTGCTTATTTGCCTGTCAAGGTCTGAGTAATTTTCTGACTAAATGTCAGTTGAATCCAGTAGATGACCTGCACATGCTGATCTTTTGTCTATACTCCCAAACATGTTAGTAATTGTCTTCTCTTTTAGGAGAGGGAGGCATTGATGGAGATGGAGACATCACTCGCCCAGAGAACATCACTGCTTTCCGGAATTTTGTTTTGGACAACACTGATCAGAAGGGAGTGCATTTCTTAATGGCTGATGGGGTGGGTCCATTTCTTTTTCTTCCTGTGCTAATGACCAAAACTGATACCTTAGTCTGCATGTGGTAGGATATTTGACACATGTCTGTAGGTAGACTATGAAATTCTTCAAGGCTTGCCATTGAAATTCCTGGTGGCACTGTTCTTCAAGGAACAGAAATTATCATGATTTAGCTACAGAGAATTCTTTGCCTGACCAACAGATTTGTAGAGATGCTAATCATATGCTGTGTGCTTTGCAGGGTTTCTCAGTGGAGGGTCAGGAAAATCTGCAAGAAATCCTAAGCAAACAGCTCTTGCTTTGCCAGTTTCTTACAGCACTGTCCGTTGTCCGCACAGGTATGTCCATTAATCCTCTTCCTCTTTCTCTAACGAGTGGGTGGCATTGTGGAAGGGTGCTGTACAATTGTGATTAACGTGCTGCAAAGGCCACTCTTCAGTGAGGCTGAGTGTCACAGAATTGAGAGCGTATGTGTACATTCTGAGGTGGTTGTCACAATGCTAGGAGAACTAGGGCAGAAAGGTGAGATTATCTGTGTCTGTTTTGCTTTTAATTAAAAGCACAAGGCAAAATGCCTTCTTTTAAAGCTCTTGCAGTGTGTTATGTAGCTGTCTTGGAGAAAGGTCGCTAGTGTTGGTAACTGGGCAGTGTAGCTGAGTTTTATAGCACTAGCTGAAACAGCTGCTTCCTTAGTATTTTAGCAGGCTGGTTGGAACAGTGATGCTTATCCAGTTCAACCTTCCCTCTAACTTACAACTTTGCTCCTTTAAATCTGCCATCTCTGTGCCTGGAACAAGATGGTGTCTGACATCATCTTAGCTGTACCTCATTGCTGCCAAATGATGGATGGACGGCACAGCTCTGTCTGTTTTGATGGTTCCTCTCTTCTGTTGAGTGTAGTTAGCATTTGGTACTGATGCAGAAGATAAAAATACTCATTATCATAGAATCATAGAATGGTTTAGGTTGGAAGGGACCTCAAAGATCATCCAGCTCCAAGCCCCCACCGTAGGCAGGGACACCTCCCACTAGAACAGGTTGCTCAAGGCCTAGCGTTGAACACCTCCAGGAAGAGACCATCCACAACCTTCCTGGGCAGCCTGTGCTGGTGTTTCACCACCCTCACTGTAAAGAACTTCTTCCTAACATCTAGTTTAAATCTCTCCTCTTCCAGTTTAAACCCATTGCCTCTCATCCTGTCATTACGAGACCTTGTAAATAGTCCCTCCTCAGCCTTCCTGTAGGCCCCTTTCAGATACTGGATTATGTTATCATTTATCTTGTGCCCTATGTTTAGAATTACCAGAGGCAATATTCTGAAATGTGGTATGATAAAAGCAGTAACCTTCTTTAAGTCTTTCTTTTCTGGGTAGATAATAGCTCTGTAAGACTTGACTGTTTTTTGCTTGGGGAAATTGGGAATCTTGTTTGAAGGCAAGAGGCAACATAGGCTCTTAATAAATGATGAGTTATTCTGTTTCAGTAATACCTGCTTTCTCCTTAAGCCCAAGGTTTCTTCTTGTGCATATCAGAGTTCCTCTTCTTCCGAGGTTTTTGTGTATCGTGCTGCCATGCAGTAGTGCACAGTTTGGCCCTGGAAGGTGAGGATAGGGCATGGATAGAAGGTTTGCTTGTGAGACACTGTGCATATTGATTTGATACTGGTTAGGGAAATGTTCTTCTCTTTACTTCAGAGATAATGGAGAAGATGGTTCACAGAGCCCAAATGACCTCCTTTGTGAATATGCGGTTTAATTATAAAAAGCACCCACTTTAACCATTCTGCAGGAGAGAGTTCTTAAGGTGTCTGATATCTCTTGGTTTCCTTGTAATCTGCTGCTAGCAGTGTGCTTCCTCACTTTTTTCCAGGAGGACATTTTGTCTGCAAAACGTTTGACCTGTTTACTCCATTCAGTGTGGGACTTGTTTATCTGCTGTATTGCTGCTTTGAGCGAGTGTGCATCTTTAAACCTGTGACAAGCCGCCCTGCTAACTCAGAGAGGTGAGGTTCTTGAGCTGGCACCTAAAGAAACCTCATCCCCTAAATAACAGTTGCAGATGGATTTGGGTTGACGTACAGAAAGAAAACCTCACAATATGCCAAATGTTACCAGGTAAGGTATGTTTAATCAGCACTGGGTGACAAGGAGAGGTCATCCTCCAAAGCCTTTGCACACCTTCACCTTGTTCAGGTAAAATGTTTATGCTACAAAGTTAGACATATTCAATACAGGGGTGGGGGTAGTACAATTAATTCTGGGAATAGGTGGAGTTATTACAATCAGTTCCTGGAACTCATTTCCGTAATGTCCTGTCTCTTCAAGCATGCACAGTGCCACGTGCTGGTTGTCTTTTGGGGTCATTTTGAGGAAGGCCCGATGTCTTCCTCAGTCTGACTTCTCTACCTTTCGTCCACCTGGCATCAGTTGTGTGGCTGGGGTCTCTGATGTTCCCATCTTTGAATACAGTATTATTCTTCTCCACGAGAGAGTTTCAAGACCCTCTCAAACTTAACCCACCTCCTTTGTGTTTATTTGATTAATGATGCTTCATATAAGTACTCATACAGTTAATGATTTAGCTAGATTTCTACACTCTATGTTTTCTATCTCTTTTCCCATATCAGGGTAAGTCTAGTAGAAGCTCTATGACCTGCCACAATTGGCAGCTCTTTTGGAGGAGGAAGCATTTCAGATGCTTAGCAAATTATGATGTTTGACAAGGTAAAGAATATATTTCCTAGATTACCCTTCTGGGGAGAAAGCAGCAGAACTGAATGTATAACAAATCCTAGTTTGCATAAAACAACTACAATCTACAATTCCAACGAAGCTAGAACATATTATGTGTGTTAGCATCGAACCTGCCTGGTTTAGCAGAATTTGTTTACTGCTTGAGGGAGATCCGTGAGGTTTTTCAATTGAGGATTGAGTTTCCCATTCTTTTCAAGGCATAGCAAATGTATAATGATAGATGAGACTGCAGCTTCCTAGGGATACCCAGGAGGAAGGCATTCCTGGGATTTGGGAAACTCTCTTGATAAAGGGAGCGATATAGGAAACTTGGTTGTGTGGAAGAACTAAATGCACATGGTCTCTGCCTTGCTCTGCAGGTATGTGATATGCAAAGGATTAAAGCTGGGGATCGATGATGTGCGGGACTATCTCTTCACGGTGAACATCAGACTCAACCAGCTGCGCAACTCCGACGTGGATGTCAATCTTGTTGTCCCCTTGAACGTCATCAAAGGCGACCAGGATTTCTATGATTACATTGTCCGGTCCAATGAAAAGTGAGTGCCTATGGGCAGCAAAGGCTGCTGGCTGCAGACAGGTCGACGGGTGGTTGTAGCTTCTAACACTCACAGGGGTACTTGCTGATGCTGCTACACTGATCTGCTTCGACTTCTGAGAGGCTTTTATAGCAGAGGAGAAGGGACTCTGTGCAGAGATAAATGCTGTATACTGCTGGTGACTATCTGGCCTCTCAAGAACTATGTAGAAAAAGGAGGAGGCCGCTACTTAGTCCCAATGGTCTTCCTGTGACTTTAAACCATGTTGGGAATGATCCATTACTGCTCTAAGGATCTTACTGGCATCCTCCTGTTGTCCCAGCACTCTTCTTTGTTTTGAACAGTATAGAAAAGTCTTGGTGAGTAGCTTGCTCCTGACTAAAACTTGTCCTCTCTTTCAGCCACTGCAAAGTTCAGATAAAGGCACTCGCCAAAATTCGTGCCTTTGTTCAGGACACGTGAGTATGTTCCTCTGGCTTTCAGGGAGGACTGACTTAGCCTACTACAGATCAATTGCCTTGCCTTTTTTTAGTATGCTGTTGATTTGAACTGGTACTTGGCTTGTCCTCTGTAGCCAGGAAAGCCAGTAGTGCTTTTGAGTAGCTCGGTTTGTTTTGCCGCCTGAGTTAATTCGCAGACAGGTGGGTGGGTGAGGGAGTCCTGAAAGGTGGCGGTCTATTATCACCCTTCTTGAGAAGGCTTCTATATGGCTGCTAATCAGTCCTGCAGATCATGAAACAAAGCTAAACATGGAGATGGTTGGAGGATGGGTAGGGAAGGCAGTACAGTGTGTAAGCACAGTGTGTGTTTGCTGTTCCCAAACCAGACACTCAAAGATGCAAGTTTTGTAGGGCTAAGATGTGTAATGCTGCAAGAGGAGGGGTGTTTCACAATCCTAACAGTCTGCTTTCTTCCTCTAGGACACTGATTGAGCCACGGCAGGCTGAAATCCGAAAGGAGTGCCTCCAGCTATGGGGGGTAAGTAAGCTGCCAATTAGAGAGGACGTTAAGGCATCTTTGCTGTGGTGAAACAAGAATGGAGATGCAATACAAATAGCAGCTTCAGCCAGATGTTTAGTACCTTGTCTTGTGGGAAAGTCAGGGACTGTTTCGAGCTATTTATGTAAGCAAACAGAACGTTTCTGATCCATTATGTGTATGGCTCAACTGAGCAGGCTTTGCTGCAGCCGAGCATACTTCATCAGACAGAGTGAACTTGGCGGATGGTTCCTAAGCGTTGAAGCTCTCCAAAAAGTCTTGTTTATGAATCTGCAGTCTTTCTTTCTTGAGATTTTGCCTGCAGTAGGGCTAGAGATATGGCAGTCACTTTCACAGGCTGATTGTGTGCTTTGAAGAAATAGTATTTCATGAAAACTTACATGAGATCAAAGATTTAGTCTGAAACTGCCTGAAGTCCTGTGAGACATGGTATACATACATTAAATTTGCAGAATGCACGAGACCTTCTCTTTGCCAGATAAGCTCTCCAGCAACTGGAATCTCAAAAGCAGAGGTTTTAAGGGGCAGGATGTTTTGTTTTGTATTGAAACCAGAGAGGTTCCCATGAGCATGCCAAAGACTATTACCAGTTGTTTCAATTTATTTTCAGATTCCTGACCAGGCTCGTGTTGCTCCTTCATCTTCAGATCCCAAGTCCAAGTTCTTTGAGTTGATCCAGGTGAGACCTTGCCCAGAAGCTTCTTCTGAGCCCTTTTGTATAAACACAGCTTCTTCCCATAGGAATTAAGAGATAAAGAAGCTGTTCCTGGATTCTTGATTTATGGAGAAGCTGCATTTGCCTACGTGTTGAGGTATTGTGTCTAATTTGCCTTTCCCATACTTGGCACTTCTAGGGCACGGACATTGATACCTTCAGTTACAAACCCACTCCTCTGAATTCCGCTACGCTGGAGAAAATCCGCCGAGTGTTTGATTACCGGTGCATGGTGTCTGGAAGTGAGCAGAAGTTCCTCTTGGGACTGGGGGTGAGTGCTGGGAGCAGTCCAAGAGTTGTGCTGGCCCACTTCAATGCTACTCTTCCGCCTTGCAGTTTCATTCCATCCTTTCCTGTCTTCAGTGGCCAGAAAGGATCACCATCACCAGTCCTTGAGACTGGTAGTTATTTTGTCTTTCTCCTGAGTTCACTGCTTTCCACACCAATTAACTCTGGTTTTGTAATTGCAGCTGACACAGAGACTTATACTCTTGCTATTGTCTCAAATAATCTCTGCTGTCCTTTTAAGGGTGTTCCATTTCTGCTTCTTTATCTGGTTATGAAAAGTCACTGACAGAGTCAGAAGTTTCACTCTTCACTGTAGAAATTAAGGTTCTTCCTTAAGACTTCTGACAATGAACTGCTTGTGACAGCCTAGGACAAAAAGATTCTCTGAGGGCTGCTCTACAGTTAGAGGCCTCTCCTCCAACCCTGCTGTTGTGAAGCTTTGGCTGAATCTGTCTTTTACACACAGAAATCACAGATCTACACCTGGGGTGGTCGCCAGTCAGATCGCTGGACAAAACTGGATTTGAAAACTGAGCTGCCACGAGATACTCTTCTCTCTGTGGAGATTGTTCATGAGTTGAAAGGAGAGGTAGGAGGTTATTCTCTCCCTTACCAAGTGCCTGCAAATGTAAGGAGCACTTTCACCCATTCTGCATAAGATAGCACAGAACAAACTTTCCATTTTTGCCAGGTGCAAGAGTTTTCTTTGCATATGATCTTCAGAGAAACTACTTCAGATTAATTTCCTTCTTTCTGGCTACTGCTATAGATAGGACCTTTTAACATTATTTTGGAAACACTTGGAACATACTGGTGTTATCCTGCGTGCATTGAGATTGACAACATGACTTAATGGGTTCTGTGGCTCTTGGGCTACTGAACTGCTCAGCAGTGATTGGAGGCCTTGGGAAAAAGGCCCCATGGTATATTCACAGTGGTATGTTCATAGTGTAGGATAATGTTTGCCTGGGAGTTTGCCAGTCCTCTGGCACCTCAGATGAGGATGCTGTAGTAGTACACTGGGCTTTGTGCTGTGGTACCCGAGAAGGCACAGAGAACTGGTGGTGGCAGCTGTGCTCTTGCCCTCTCTTGCCTGAGATGAAAGTGTGTATTTGAGAGATGGCAGATTTCAGAGAATGGCATGCTGCCATGAGCAGTAGGGAATTTGTGTGCTTCTAATACCTGGAAAGGTGCTTTCTTGGTAGAAGAAAATGATGTCCTGTCAAAAAATGGACTATAAATTAAAGCTGCAGTAGCAAACACTCTGAGTAGTAAGTCTCTGTATTTCCCTCCCCAGGGGAAAGCTCAGCGAAAAATCAGTGCCATCCACATCCTAGACGCCTTGGTGCTGAACGGCAATGACGTTCGAAAGCAGCACTTCATGCAGAGGTATGGAGGATCTGGAGTTGTTTCTTTCTTCTACATAAGCAGAAATGACCGGGAGCAGCATTCACCCTAAAAGCAGACTACTGAGCACAGGGAGGCAATGGCATTCAGCTGAAACACTGCTATAAAGATGAGCTGTGAATGAATCTGCTCTGAAGCACAGTGCATAAAGCCTTCCCTAGCTGTACCATGGCTATGTAGGGGAGCAGGTGTCACTCCTTGCTTGCTCTGGAGTAAGTCAGGTGTACTCTGAGTAAGCATCTCGGGAATATAGAATCACAGAATCATAGAATGGTAAGGTTGGAAGGGACCTCAAAGATCATCCAGTTCCAACCTCCTGCCATAGGCAGGGACAGCTCCCACTAGCACAGGTCGCTCAAGGGCTCATCCAACCTGGGCTTGAACACCTCCAGGGAGGGAGCAGCCACAGCCTCCCTGGGCAACCCGTTCCAGTGTCTCACCACCCTCACTGTAAAGAACTTCTTCCTAACATCTACCTTGAATCTCCCCTCTTCCAGGTTAAACCCATTACCCCTCATCCTGTCATTACAAGTCCCTCCCCAGCCTTCCTGTAGGCCCCCTTCAGATACTGGGAGGCTACTGTAAGGTCTCCTTGAAGCCTTCTCTTCTCCAGGCTGAAGAGCCCTAACTCTTGTAGCTTGTCCTCATAGCAGAGCTGCTCCAGCCCTCTGATTATCTTTGTGGCTCTTCTCTGGAGTTGCTCCAACAGTTCAATATGAACACTTTGGTCTGAAGTAGCACAGATGATAACTGGCTGAGGAAGAAGAAATGAGCCCCTGTGTTTTCTTTCTCAGGGACATGGTGTCCATACTAGTCCAGGAACATGTGGGCTTGTAGAGGAAGCTGTGGAGACCTATTCCTAATGGATCACAGCCAGTATCACTCAACATAGAACTGGGAGGGCAGGGTGGAAAAGTCTTACTCAGTGCCCATTTGGCTAGCAGTGGAGGCAATCTGGATGTGCTGAGATGTCTGATCCGTTACTCTGCTGCAACTTGCCTACTGCTGTAGCAAATACCTTGCTAAATTGCCATATTATTCTTCTTCTGTTTTCATTCAGGATCCAGCTGGCGGAGAAGTTTGTCAAAGCTGTTTCTAAGCCTAGCCGGCCAGATATGAACCCCATCCGGTGAGTGATGACTGCTTCAGCCTGGTGTGCTTTGGTTTCAGTGTAATGAAGACCAGGAGCTGAAGGGAAGTTAAATTTCAAGCTGAAATTCATGTTCTGTTCAACAGAAAGAGGCCAAAAGCCCCCCCAGTATTTCAGATAAAGGTTGATATTGCGTAAGTCATGTCCTTCTTCACATATCTGACAGTCATGTTTTCCTCACAGGTGGATTGGATTGGTTTCTGCTGTTTTCACGTGCATGCTATTGTAGGTCTAGCACTCAGCTTGATCATTGCAAAGACTTTTATGTCCTTGTCTGCCCTGAAGGGTCAGCAGTTGTTCAGAGATGCAGACTGCTAGTAGATAAATGAAGTGTCAACCTGCATTTATAATGTCCAAATGGTTATCCTGAGTAGAAGGCTTTAGTTACAAGGAAGTTCCTGACAAAGGTCTTCAGCTTTGGTTGCCTCCTGACCTTCCATATAATTTTTTATCCTATGGTGAACCATGAAAGCATCATTGTGCTGGGTATCAGATAGGTACTGTGGACAAAACAGCTTCTGTTTCAGAAGCTAGAAGTGTTGTGATATTGTGGGAGAGGCTGAAGGATTGGAAAGAGAATGTTACCCCTATGGATGAAAAATGATGAGTGAGATTATGGGTTAATTCAATAGAGAGCTGCAATAACTAGAGGAGCTCAAAATGTTGGGGAGGGGTGAAGGGGAAGTGAGGAGAGCTGTAGAAATGGTTCGTAGAGGGGTCCTTTGCTGCTCTTGTGAGAAGGTGTTCCAATTGTGCTCTTTGAAGCCTGATGCTTGCAGCAGTGTGTGGGAAACAGTTGGCTGGGGTGTCAGATCAGAGACATCCCCTTCTTAAACTTTCCAAATGTCTTTCCATGTCTTGGAAAAATAAAAACAAAAGTAGTTTGACATAATTCTAAGAATGATGACTCTGAACGATTGTTACTAATTAAAAAAAAGAAAGTTACCTTGATGTAAAAACAGCTAATGAGTTTGTGATGTACCTGAGGATAGAAGCAGTGAAGGT
This sequence comes from Semnornis frantzii, assembly GCA_013399775.1. Classification (NCBI taxonomy): domain Eukaryota; kingdom Metazoa; phylum Chordata; class Aves; order Piciformes; family Ramphastidae; genus Semnornis; species Semnornis frantzii. The sequence goes on along the minus strand of VWYK01085647.1, from coordinate 2,879 downwards.
CAGGCAGTTTACTTTTACTGTGAGGCCAGTGTACTGAGACTAGAACCTGCCTGGGGTTGACCTTGGTGAATTTACCTCAATGGAGAACAAAGGGAAATTACTTTAATTGTTCTTCCTGTTCTGTATACTCAACTTGGGGTAAAAATGCACAACTTCCTTAGCAGCAAAGATGCTCCTTACACTAACTGAGCCACGGGCATGCAGCTGTCAGGCTTTCTTAAGCCAAAAGCAGTAAGGCACTGGAGCGTGAGACTGAGGATAAGGCTGAACCTCAGTCATGCCTGACCATCTCATGCTGTACAAAGTGAACTGTTTGGCTGGGACAGGAATAAAAAGGGCAGTTTAGATTCTTTTTTTTTGTTTTTAAATCACGTTTTTCTTTTTTTTCCATGCAGAGTGAAGGAAGTGTACAGATTGGAGGAAATGGAGAAGATTTTTGTGAGGTAAGTGACAGGCACATTAAGGTTATGGGCTACCAATGTACAGGACTGGGAGGGATGTGCTGACCTACAACTGAAGAGCGCTGAAGGAGCTGTTAGAGCTCCTGCAGCTAGTGGCTGATGTTCCTAAGATGCTGCTGAATTAGAGCATCCTCCTAACAAATTCCAATGCTGTAGATGTGGCCAGTATGCTTTACAACAGTAGGAGTAGCCATGGCACTGGAGTTTGTGTGCAGAAGTGTCAGTGGCTTGAAAGATTAGATGTTCATACCTGAAATGGGAACCCCTTTCTGATTAAGTGTAGCTGATCATCACAGACCCTTCACTGCAACACTCAGTCTGCTGCCTGATCTAGACAGCTCTGGCTGATTTCTCTATCTGTGCATGGGAGGCAAGAGACTGAAGAAACTGAACCCTCCACTGCAGGATGTGATGATTTTGTCCTGTCATGCATGGTGTGGTCAGTTTTTCACTGTGATACTGTGGAGGACGTGCAGGTACCATGTGCTCAAGATGACGGCAAAGGAAGAAAAAGGATTCTCTTATCATTGCCTTCTCTCAACATTTAGGTTAGAGATGAAAGTCATTAAGAGTTCACGAGGAATACCCCGGCTGTCTTACACTGGCCGAGATGACCGGCACTTTGTGCCCACAGGACTCTACATCATACAGACTCTGAATGGTAGGAAGACAGTCAACACTCTTACTTAGCTCTTCTTTATATCTTCAAAGAAAAAGTATTGACCAGACTTGCTTCTATTGTAACTTGGTAAAAAAACTAATGGGAGTGTTCCAATGGCTAGAGATTGTTTGCGTGTAAGGAAGGTAGCTTGGATTTGGATAAGGTTGAAGGTATTTATGTGCTACATTTTTTCTGTTGCAGGTCGATTAGTTATTGCGTGAGCGATTCAGTTTATTTGCCTGATAACTTTATTTTTTAAGGAGATCATAAGTTTTCATGAAGAAGGTATTTTCCAGAATAGCATTACATGGAAACAAACAACCCATTTGGAGTGTCACGTTTTAAATGCAGGGTGAAGGAAATTTTTTTTCATTGAACAGAGAACAGCTTGGAAAGTGAGTCTCCTTGGGCAAGAGAAAGAAAAAGGAGTAAAAGGAGGGTCCCAATTATTTATATAGATTTCTCCTCCGTATTTATGTGTATTTATACTGTGTGGTTTTTAACTCCTTTCTGTTTTGTATCTGATCCCTGTGACTCCTCTGCAAGATCCTTGGACAATGGCATGCAGCAAAAATACTAAGACGAAATTCTTCTTCAACAAAATGACTGGGAAAACAACATATGACCTCCCTTTTGAAGCCATTGCACCCTTTCAGTGAGTACAAGCCAAAGCAGAAGCTATGGAAAGACAGCTCTGTGTGTGTGTGAAACGGAGAGGATGTATTGTGAGGTGGAGATGTGTGTCTGGGTATTTGGAGAAGGGAGTTCAGGCATCTTGTGTGCTATGTATGTTTGTGCAGTCGTTTCCAGTGCAAAAGCAGCTTGGTCACCAGCAGGGTGTGCTGCAGAAGCTGGCACCTTCTCAGACTATCAGGAAACCGTTGAGCTGAATTTGTGGATTTTGCAATTAATTGCTCTGAATAACACACCTCGCTCACAACTTTGCTCTCGTCCGCGGCAGAGTCCAAGTTACTGAACCTCCCTGCACAAAGAGAAATGGCGACTGAGACCAGCAACCGTAATTTGCTGCATCTCTATATTTTAGATGCTGGGTCAGAAGTTGCTACTTGGAAAGCAAATCCCAGTTCATTTAGCACAGGCTCTAGAATAAGCTGTAAATAGCTGGGAGATGTTTAAAGGGAGAGGGAAGAGCAGCAGCTCTCTGGGAGAAGGTGGAGTTAGTGGTCACTGTGACACAGCGGGGCTTATGGGCCAAGATGTTGTAGAGACCATGCCCTCAGGGAGTCTTAAGAGGTGCCCTCAACCACCACTAGCCAGGACTATGCCTCTGTTCATGAGATTTATATGAAATAGGGCTCTTGATTTTCTCATGCTGAATCTCCTTACCTAACTTGTGGCAGTGCTGTTAAGAATCCTTAAGCTTTCCTTAACCAGCTAAATGGAGGAACAGGCTTAAAAAGCAGAGGCACGGGCTTTTTCCCTCAGAGTGTTGGGATGGGGTTAGTTCTGCCTATGTTAGTTCTGCAGATTGACACCAAGGTGAGTGGTCCTGTCCATATACCAGAGGCATGGGATGTCATCCATCTAAAGGGACCTGGACAGGTGGACCCAGGTGAACCCTGGGCTGGAACAGTCCTCACTGTCAAAACAGATGGAGAGATGAGGTGATAGAAAGCAGCCTTGAGGAAAAGGACCTGGGTGTACTGATGGGTGAGAAGCTGGACATGAGCAGTGTGAGCTTGCAGCCCAAAAGTCCAATCACATCCTCAGCTACACCAAAAGCAGCATTGCCAGCA
>VWYK01085634.1:9269-29097 GCA_013399775.1 Semnornis frantzii | reverse complement strand
CCAACAACAACAACAAAAAAACATCAAACCCCCCAAAAAACTAAACCGATAACAAAACCAGNTCCCCACCAAAAAAAAACTTCCAAAACCTCCACCAAAGCAGCACAGGTCAGAAACCTTCTTAACTTTTCCTTCCCCTTCTTTTGTTGCAGCAAAAGATGACCTCTTACTACCACATGGAAGTAGGCCATGAGGAACACCACAACCTAAAAGAAAGTCAACTCTTATTTAGAGCTGAACTCTTGCAAGACTACCATGAGGCAAAAGCTGAATATCAAACTGTTCTGTTGCTTATAAAACTATTTTTTTTAAATGAAACAGAAATTTCTGCTGCAACAGAGCAACTGCAATTTTTTTTTCAAAGAAACTACTTTGCATGGGAAAAAAATCCTCATGACTCCTTGACATGTTTCAGCTAGATCTCAGTAAAATTAAGGAGGTACAGACTGATGAGTTGCTCAGAGGTACAGGAAAGATGCCAGTGTGTGTCCTGGCATTTGTATAAACCTTGAGAGGGAGAGAAAAGTTGACTCTCAAAGCTCATGTCTCACAACAGAAAGAAAAAACAGCAGCAATGAACTTGACACAGAGAAGGAGTTGCTGGAGTGTGTCCAGAGAAGGACAATGAGGCTAGTGAAGGGTTCAGGGCACAAATCTTGTGAGGAGCAGCTGAGGGACCTGGGTTGTTCAACCTGGAGAAGAGGAGGTTGAAGGGAACCCTCAATGCTTGCTACAACTCCCTAAAAGGAGGTTGGAGTGAGGCAGGGGCCAGTCTCTTTTCCCTACTATCAGGTGGTAGAACGAGAGGAAATGGCCTGACGTTGCACCAGGGGAGGTTTATGTTGGAGATTAGGGAAAATTTATTTCCTGCCAGAGTGGTTAGATATTGGAACAGGTTAACCAGGGAGGTGGTGGAGTTGGCATCCCTAGAGGTGCTCAAGAAACCTGTGCACATGGCACTTTGGGACATGGTTGAGTGGCCATGGTGTTGCTGGGCTGGCAGTTGGACTTGGTGGTCTTAGAAGTCTTTTCCAACTGAAACAATTCCATGATTCTATAAGAACATAAAGATTTAATTTGCTTTGCGGCACTGAACATTCAGGGATACCTCCTGTTTGATGAATTCAGGTTATTCTTCAGTCCAAACTCTCTGTTGTGAACTGTGCTGGCAGGGATGTTTCGACTGTAATGCAACTTCATTTTCATGGGCTGTGCAGCAAAGCCCCTCAACTTCTTCCATCTATGACCATGACCTAGCATCAAGGCAATTCAATCAAATAAGAAGCCCTGCATGTATGTAATGTGGATCAATTCACAACCAGGTGGCTTTTCTTATCCATTTTCTTTGGAATCTTAAGCAACAGGCCACCTATCCCAGGTGCTGGAGACTCAGGGTCTCCAGAACCCTTGGCCAAAAATAGGTTATTTGTGTGAAAAGCTTTCCCAGCCATTTGAATAACAGAGCAACAGACTCAAACTGGCTTCCTGCAACATGGCTGGAGATTTATGACACCACTAGACCACGAAAAGAAGATCTAAGCATCCTTCTGCAGGCTCCACTACCTAAACTTGTTGGAGTTTGATATTTGCACACCAGGCACTGTGTCTCAAAAGACTTTCTAAGTGGTACCTCGATGTTCCTCAGAAAGAAAAACATAATTGTTTTCTAGCCTGGAAACTTTTTAGTGTGGTTGGTGACTCGATGTCAGGTTGACAGTGGTCAGGCTGATGAACGGGGAAGAAGTTCAGGTGAGAGAGAGGAAGCATGTAGGAGGGGTAGGATCTGCAGGAAAGAAAGTTGGGGGGGGGGTTGTCCTTGGAGCAGGAGAACCTGACCACAACCTCTGACTTGGAGTATGAAATGAGAATCTGGGTGAAGAGCAAACATCCATAGCAGCAGGCTTGTTTTCCCTGATTGGTGAGGATAAATAGCCCTCAGTACTCTGGGCAAAGATCCTCCTCTGGAAGAACTCTCTGAGGGTGGCAGCACCTGCAGACCTCTGTGCAGCATCTGAGCCTTAATGATTTCTTTCTGAAAGTGGCTGGGGAAAGGCAGACAGGCTGCCAGATAGTGATCAGCTTGTGCAGGGGTGATCACTATTAGGCAAAGATACCAGCTTTGACATGCAGCTAGGGAAGCGGCCAAGAACCTGGGAAAGCAATTCCAGTTTTCTGCTGCACCTTCCTCTGCCAAGACATCTCCTGTGTTTACTTTAGAAACCAGAGGCGAGCCCTCCTCTTCATCATCATAATAATGAAGCTGCAGGGTCATTCAGTTTAGCAGATGGATTCCTTCCAGCTTGGATTTCTCCTTGTATACCTGCAGACCTGATGTATCTGGGGGATTATGCAACGGTAACAATTAGGTTTCAGATCTGATCAGTGTGACAATGGGTGGCTGTGGGAAGGAAGCTCCATCGCAGAAAATCAACCTGACCATGGATCTCATGTGGATTTTGTTTGGGTTTAAAAGCCTGGGTGGCCACAGGGACCGTGGAGACACCTGCAGCAGGAAGCTTGCTCTTCTCCTTCACACAACAGAAGCAGCTTTGTCTCACCAAAGAGCTGGAGGAGCAACTGGGCAAATTGCTCATCTCCAGCTTTTGGCTTTCCTGTGCTTCTAGATCCTACTAGATCCTTCCCATGCCTGTAGATTTATCTAGTAATGCCTATCAGAGCAGGGACAGAGATAGAAACCTGCAGGAAGAGTCCCTTGAATTTATTCTAATAAAAAAAAAATCTGCGATTGTGCTGAAACTCTCCAAAGCCCCACAAGAGTTTTCTGGTGTACAGAACACCAAACTTGGGCCAATGTTGGGCTTAATCCGCTAAGGTTTTCATTTTTACACAGGAGATTCCACTTCGACATGAGGAGAAACTGCTTTACTGTAAGGACAATGGAGCCTTTGAGCAGGCTCCTCAGAGAGATTATGGAGCCTCCTTCTCTAGAGACTTTCAAGGTCCATCTGGATGTGTTCCTGTGTGACCTGCCCTAAGTGATCCTGCTTTGGCAGGGGGATTGGACTCTATGATCTCCAGAGGTCCCTTTCAACTCCTACCAAGGATTCTGTTAGAATACTGAAAAGGAGAAATCTAATGGAGAGGTTTTCACTAATCAGAAATATTTTACTGAATAAATCACAAAGGTTTACCTTCCTTTTTTCCTTTTTTTTTTCATTTTTTCCCTCTTTTTTTTTCTCCTTTTTTTCCTTTTTTTTCCTCTTTTCCCCCTCCTTTTCCCCCCTTTTTTCTTCCTTTATTTTTTCCTCCTTTTTTTCCTCCTTTTCCCCCTTTTTTCTCCTCCATTTCCCCCCCTTTTTTTCTCTCTTTTGTAATTTTTTTTTAAAATATTTTTTTTAAATTTTTTTCCCTCCTTAGTAAGAAATTTTCAGTTGTCCATATTGTCTGCAAAAGAGAAAGTTCACTTTTCAACACATTAAGTGTTACAAAGATGTTATGACTACAATTGTTGAAGGACCTGCACAATGCTGGGGTTCACTACAGTGCTCCTCTAATGCCACAGCTTCACAAGTTACCACCAAGTTTAGAGTTCAGCAGGAATAAGAAGGGATCAGCTGCTTTACACAAAGCAGGGACACCTGGAGATTGGCAGCACAAAGATGCCAGAGTTTCTAAACACTTCATCTGCAGGACATTAGCCCATTTCTAACCAACTAGGAGGGCAAAGAGAAAATTTTTAGTTTTTTATTTAATTTTTTCTTTTGAAAGAACAGGGTATTCCTTAACTGCAAGGCTGAAAATATCAATGGGAGCCAAATCATGAACAGAAGAAGAATGTGTTTACCCTCCATGCCACCATCAGTTGTTTCCTGCTTTCTGTTCCCTTCCTTTCTTGTGTGTACCCACGCAGAGACACACCTATTGACATGTCTGTATCTTTGGTGGCACCATTCAAAGGTTTTCTGCTCTGTAGCACCCAAACATCAACCAGAGACAGGAACTTCTTTCTTACACCTTTTTGTCCTACTAATACGAACAGTATTTTGAAATCAAGGTCAGAACAAGGTGGGTCAAGCTTCCAAAACCTGAGGAGGTATTTTGAGACACGAGACGGACAGTTTGAGTGACTGAGCATGAGCTTCTCTTTCCCTTCCAGCTATGACTGAGGATCATACCTGACTTCCAACTGTCACACCAAAAGAGCACAGGTCAACTTCTGTAGATCTGTTGGTAGCTACCAGCCCCATTTAGGTTTCTTGGGCACCAGAGGGAAGAGTAAGATGATCCTCTCTACTCTGCTCTCTTCAGTCCCCACATGGAATAGTTCATCCAGTTCTGAAGTCCCCAACACAAGAAGGGCATTGAACTGCTGGGGTGGGTCCAGAGGAAGGCCACAGATGTGATTAGAGGGCTTGAGCACCTCCCATATGAGGAAAGGCTGAGGGAGCTGAGGCTGTTCATCCAGAAAATGAGAAGGCTATGGGAAGAATTCATAGCTGCCTTACAGTATCTGAGGGGTACTACAAGAAGGCTGGAGAGGGACTCTTTACAAGGATGTGTAGTGATAGGATGAGGAGCAAGAGCTTAAGCTGGAAGAGGAGAGATTAAGGCCGGATATTGGAAAGAAATTCACAGTGGGGGTGGTGAGACACTGAAAGAACTTGCCCAGGGAGGTTGTAGATGTTCCCTCCTTGGAGGTGTTCAAGGCCAGGATAGACAGAATCTTGAGCAACCTAGGCTAGTGGAAGGTGTCCCTGCCCATGGCAGGGAGGCTGGAACTAGATGATCTTTAAGATCCCTTCCAACCCAAACCATTCTATGATTCTATGGCTGAAGTAGGTGGTTTGATGTGGTCCACTCAGCTGGATGGGATTTAAAATTGATAGCATGTAGGAAACTACAGCACAGCCAGATGCACTACAGCTAGACATCCTGCATTTCCCATGTGGTCAATGGACAAAAAAAGGGCACCATTAGGATGCAAGGAATCCTGATTGGTATGAAGTTAAAACAAGTGCTGGACTCCACTGACTTTAAAGGAGTTATATTCAAGTGTCAATTACAGACATTGTAGGTGTCTAGTGAGATAAATCTCACCCAGAACTTAGAATCATGTGGTCAGTATTCACCTGTACATGAACCCTCCAGACCTACTTCTGGAGGAGCTCCAGACAGCCTTGCTGAGATAAGAATGGGGTTTGCAGCAGGGTAGCAACACTCTCCGTGGGCAGAATATCCAATCTAAACCTCCCCACATAATTTAAAGCCATTTCCTCTCATCCTATTGCTAGTTACCTGGGAGAAGAGATCAATACCTGCCTGGTTCCAACCTGTTTTAAGGTAGACATGGAAAGTGAGGACGTTTCCCCTCAGCCTCCTCTTCTCCAGACTAAAGAATTCCAGCTCCCTCAGCATTATTCCCTTTACTTGTCTCCTCGTGAGCTAACTTTCCTCAACTGGGGAAGGGAAACTGATGAGAGACAATCACAAAAGTGTAGGGATCCTGCTTAATTTATCTTAAAGAGCACTGGAATCTTACTGATTGACCAACTTGGTGACTTCCCAAGCAAGGTCACCCGTTAGCTTGTCTCCTCTATACCACTGGCCATTGCAGAACCACCATCTTCAGAAAGGTACCTAGTCTTGCTCAAAAGATATCCAGAGATGAGGAATCTACCAGATTTCCCTCGGGATGTGCTAAGCATCTTTGCTGGTAAGAGCTGCAATGCTGACAAAGCAAATCACTTGTGGCAGTGGTGGTAACCACAGACCACACTCCAGAGACTTGTGCAAAACTAACAGAGCTTTGCAGATGTGGGCCTTGCAGGTGCTACTTTGGGTCTGTTGGAGAGGGTCCAGAGAAGGCCGCAAAGATGATCAGAGTGCTGGAGCACCTCTCCTACAACGACAGGCTGAGCAGATTTCTTTTCAGCCTGGAAAAGAGAAACTTCCAGGAGACCTTACAGCAGCCTTCCGGTACCTGAAAGGAGTCGGCAGAAAAGATGAAGGTGTGTAAAGTCATGTTGATAGGACAAGGGGCAATGGTTTTAAACCAGAGCAAGGCAGATTTAGGTCAGATATTAGCAAGAAGTTCTTCACTGTGAGGGTGGTGAGACACTGAAATGGGTTGCCCAAAGAAACTGTGGACGCTTCACCTGTGGAAATGTTCAAGACTGGACAGGCTGGACGAGGCTTTGAGCAACCTGTCTGGTAGGAGGTGTCCCTGCCCATGGCAGCAGGGTTGGAAGGAGATGATCTTTAAGGTCACTTCCAACTCAAGCCATTCTATGTCTGCGAATTGTAATTCCACTGAAAACAGTGAGACCCGAATCCTGTCTGGAGTAGGAAGCAAGAAGAGGAAAACAGTCAGTCCCTTCCAATTTTTAATCTGGTTTTCATTTAATTCCCTAAAAATAATAATTAAAAGCTTCAGCCACTCCATACAGGATATCATTTATTCCTTCTGCTGAAAACTAAGTTTCGAAGCAACTATATTTGATCTCTCCTGGAAGGGCTTCTGCTGGTGTTATTCAGTTTAACGCGGGTGACCTCAGCAGCTGAAGAGGCAGTTGGTGGTGGGGTGGAGGGAAAGCCTTGCACTGGTTAGGGAGGCTCACGCAAGAGGACATGGACCTACCTCTCCTCCACCCTGTGCCGCTTTCCCCTCGGCTCCCCAGCATGCTAACCTTCTTTTACTCTCCAAGTAGCAAGCTGCTGTTGCTGGTGTTATTGACACATATTTCAAACAAGCCCATGCAAGGGACTCGAGACACATTACATTGCACATGGTGCCCCGGGCCACAGATTCGCCTCCTTACACCGACAGCACGTTTTGCTTCATAAAGAATGTGCAGGCCTTCACCCCGAGCTATTTATCTGCTGTGTTCAGAAGAAATAAGAGAGAGGGAAAAACCCCTACATGCCCATGTTGGCTGTTAACCCCGTCCTACATAGCCCATAACTGGCCAAACATTGACCTCTCTCTGCATGAGGTCTGGGCTGCTGTTTGGTGATAAACCTGGAGAGATGCCTCCAGTCCATCCCCCATCTTTCTGTGCACCTGCATCTAGGCAAATGGCACCTTGTGTCTCTCTGTGAATTCACTGACCATTAATAGTCCACAGATGGGGCTCTGAGCACCTTGCTGTAATTGAAGAGGTCCCTGGTGACTGTAGGGAGGTTGGGCTAGAAGACCTTCAAAGGTTCTTTCCAACCCAAATCAGTCTATCACTCTGTGTTCCTGCTCACTGCAAGAGAGTTGGACTAGATGACCTTTAAAGGTCCCTTCCAACACAGTTTCTAGCATGTGCTCCACCAGAGAGCACAACTGGAGCTCCCAGTTTCTTTTATAACCCCACACTGGAAGAGGAAGACTATCTGGTGAATAAAAGTTGCTGATCCACACCTCTTTCCAGGATCAGGATAACCTTCCCTTGCTGTTAGCAACACTTTTTTGTTTTTTTTTCTTTGCCCTGCTTTCTTGAAATCTTTCCATCACTGTTATTTTAATGATAAGAACAATAATTATTACTATTATGCCTTGAGTCGAAGATTAGGGCTTCCATTGTGTTCAGAACTTGATGGAGAGATGTCAAGGAGCCCATTCCTGCTGTGGAAAGCTTATTGTTGGCATTTGAGCAGGACACGAAGGGGTGGAATGAAACAGAGAAGAGGGGCCAGGAATGAGGTAGGATGAGAGGCAGCAGCAGGTAGGGAATGAAGAGCGGTTAGCAGAATAGCAGGAGTCAGCACTGGTGCCTTGCCTAAGCAAACCCCACTCCTTGTCTGTGTCCACACATGTCAAAGCTCGGCAGGGAGAAGGGGAATGAATGCTCTCTTGAATTTCTCAGCTGCAGAAACCTTGAATTTTTTTTTTTTTTTTCTTCCTGACAGAGCAATGGGAACGCCTTTAGCAGCTGCACACAGGTCTGGTCGCTGCTGTTGCCTCTTCACTGATAGAGCTCTGCTCCAAGCATGGCAAAAACGCTTCTTCTGAGGTAAATAAAGAGCTTTCCACCACAAAACCCCTAGGTTGCTCTCACCTCAAGAAGAGGTATCTGCAGTCAAGTCCCTTTTGGGAGCTGGAAAGCTGCCAGGGATCTGGGGTAAAGAGTTGCTAACATCGTGCCATACTAATAATTCTTCATTTCACCCACTTTTTTTTTTTTTTTTTTCTGTCTCTTTAGATTAGATTCAAAGGGCTCCAGGGCAGGGACTGTCTCTTGCTGTGTGCTCCTTGGAACTGGCAACTGCTAATGTACTGCAATGAATAAATACTTGGGAAGAGCTGTAAGGTAAGATGAGAAATGACAACTGCCTGGGTGAGAGGGGATGGGAGGGTTCTAACTTTTATTTCTTTTGTTTTTGAAACCTGTTTGTTTTGGTAAATGGTTAGAAAAATTTCACAGCTTTCCCTGTATTTAGAAAAAAAACAAACAAGCAAGCAAAACAAACCCAAACAAAATGTCTATGGTTCCATGATTAATGTTGTTACCTTAACTGTGGCACATGAGCACTGACCTGCAATCCAGGTCAGAGAGGGTCAAAAACATATCTGCCCAGGCAGAGTGGCATGAGAAGCTCAGGTAAAGTGAATGTAGTTCTCTAAGTGCTAGAACACAGAAAGCTTCGCTTGAGCTCAAGAAGAAACTTAACTTTGAGGGTACTGGAGCACAGAAGCAGGCTGCCCAGAGAAGTTGTGGAGTCTCCTTGTGTGGAGAGATTCCAAAGCCACTTGGACACTGTGATCCTGTGCAATCTGCTGTGGGTGACCCTGCTTTAGCAAGGTGGTTGGACTAGATGATCTCCAGAGGTCCTTTCCAACCCCCACCATGATGGGATTCTGTGAAATTATGAAGATAATTAATACAAATTAGGACTAGCTAAGGCAGATAAGTTATAAGAGAAGCTCAAGCCAGCACTGAATAATCATGACTAGTAATGCTAAGAATGGCCATGAAATAACTGTTTCCTGTCTTGTTAGAGAATATACAGAGATATCCAAACACATTCAGACACAGACATCCATATGTAGTCCTTAATCACAGAATGGTAAGGTTGGAAGGGACCTCAAGGATCATCCAGTTCCAATCCCCTGCCATAGGCAGGGACACCTCCCACTAGTACAGGTCACTNATCTTTGTGGCCTCCTCTGGACCCACTCCAACATTTCCATGTCCTTCCTGTTCTGGGGGCTCCAGAACTGCACACAGGACTCCAGGTGGGGTCTGAGGAGAGCAGAGCAAAGGGGCAGAATCCCTTCCCTTGCCCTGCTGCCCACACTGCTCTTGTTGCAGCCCAGCACACAGTTGCTGTCTGGGCTGCACTCACACTGCAGGCTCATGTTGAGCTTTGCATCACCCCAGAACCCAAGATCCTTTTCCTCAGGGCTGCTCTCAAACATTCACCACCCAGCCTGGAGTTGTGCTTGGGATTGTGCCTACCCAGGTGCAGGACCTTACACTTGGCCTTGTTGAATTTCATGAGGTTGGCCTGGGCTCACCTTTCCAACCTGTCCAGGTCCCTCTGGATGGCATCCCTACCCTCTAGCAAGTCAACTGTGCCACACAGCTTGGTGTCATCTGCAAACTTGCTGAGGGTGCATAATAATATAGTAACCATAAGTAGATAAACAAGGAGATAAAGAGTGGAGGGAATCTAGGATATTTCTGGATAACTGCTGTTAACATTTGTAATAAATCTCAAAGTGATGACGGAAAACAAGAGAATGCCAAATAGGTTAGGAGTCTACTCTGCTGCTAAAGAGCAAATGGATAACTGTAAATCTGTTATCTGGCCCAAATGGGAATTAGATGATACAAAGCACAACCCACAGAGAATGAAAAACTTGTAATGTAATTAGTGGGAGTAATCACAGTTAAATGGAAAATTAATTTTGTGCAATTTTTAAAATGAGACTGTTAAACACAGCTGATAAAAGTGTTGGTAGAGTGCTCTTGTCAGAATGGGAATAAAGCATTCAAAGCAGGAATACAGAGGATTGATATAGCCCAAAATAAATAGGTGCACAGCTGACACCTCCTCGGTGTCCTTCTGCAAGACAACCATCATCAGATCATAGCACCACAGAATGAGAGGGGCTGGAAAGGAACCCTGGAGATTGTCAAGGCCACCCCCATCCCTAACCTGAGCAGGTTCACTCAGAGCAGTTTGCACAGGATAGCATCCAGGTAGGTTTGGAGTGACTCCAAAGAAGACTCCACCACCTCTCCGGGCAACCTCTTCCAGTGCTCCACTACCCTCAATGTAAAGAAGCTCCTCTCCTGTTTTGATAGAATTTCCTATCTTCAAGTTCATACCTGTTACCCTTTGTCCTGTCACTGGGCACCACTGAATAAAGGTTGATTTCAGCCTTCTGAGGCCCACTCTTTAAGTTGATCAGCATTGATGAGATCCCTGCTCAGTCTGCTCTTCTCCTGACTCAAAAGCCTGCTTTCTCTCAGTCTTTCTTCATAAAAGAGATGTTCTCGTTCCTCTGTCATCTTTGCCACCCTTTCCTGCATTCTCTCAAGCAGTTCCCTGTCCTTGAACTGGGGAGCCCAGAATTGGACACAGTACTCCAGATGAGGTCTCACCAGGTCAGAGTGAACTGAGAGGAGAACCCCAGGATGCATCAAGATAAGTGATGCCATTTCACACGGAAACTCTCAGTCTCAGTTTCAATCTCAGAAACTGAGATTACTTCAGAGATATTTGACTTTCTTACCAACAGTCCAAAACAACTCACATGGTTACTGAAAATGTCTGTGAGATATTGAAGCACCAAGGAACTGAGAAGATACAGACAGGGCAGCAGAACAGTGAGGCATCACTATGTGTCCACCTAAAGGCACCTCCATGGCCCAGATGCCAAGCCAGGTGACACGGGCTGTGTCAAGGCTCCAAGAGGATGCAAGGATCTGGGGGCTGATCTCTGTGATGTGAATGCTGAGCACAGCAGGGCTGACTAGGGGAGTGAATACAGAGGACAACACACAGCACTGGTGGGAACACTGCTGAAGTAGCACATCTAGACAGACTGAAAAGCTGGAAAAAGCCTGGAGAAGCAGGAGGACTCTCAAATCCTGGAACGGTCTCCTTGGGTCCAGTGAATCCCTAACCCTGGAGGTGTTCCAGAGAGGCAGAGATGTGGTCCTGAGGTACATGGTTTAGCACCAGACTTGGCAGAGCTAGACTTGATCTTAAAGGTCTTTTCCAACCAAAACAATTCCATGATTTTTTGTTGTGTGACAGGAATGACTGATCCATACCATCTGCAGTTCACAGCTGCTACATCATTTATCCTTTTACAGTCAGTGAAGAGAGTGGACACAGGACTGAGGTCAGTCACATACACTTTGAATATTATCAAGGCTTCTTTCTGGTGACTCAGAGAGATAGAGTTTTGATTTTCTTGCTCTCTGATGCTATAGTATGCACCAAGAAGTTCCTCCAAGGCCTAATGAATGAAAGCAACAGGAATTTTAGGAGATGGCACCTCAAGCAGCTTTCTAAATGCTCTAGCACAAACACAAGCTACTAGACCTGACAAAGGAGTGACCAGGTGTAGCTTTTGGGTATCGTGGTCATAATGGTCCTGGAGATACAGCATCACACTAAAATTTCCTTGAAGGCTTCCCACCCAAGTAGTGACTCAACCTCCTTATTGTTTAAGGTAAGGAAGCTGACATGATCAATCCCAGGATGGTCTGTGGCTTCAGGCCATGAAGTCCCCTATCACCAAGTGCTATAAAATCCTCTGATCAGAGGAAGGTTCACCACAAGCCTTCAAAGGGCTGAGTACCAAGATCTGCCTTAGACAATGGGATGTAATATCTACAACCATATAAATAGCTAGTTGGATGAGAGTTGGATAAGATCATGGCTTTACAATGCTGCCCCTCCTGCTTTTAACCCATCCCAGTGTTGGCTGAAACTAGGATGTGGCAAGCCTCAAAGGGATTTATGCCTTGAAATTACCAGCCTTCTTCAGCTTTACAGGAATAAGGATGTTGATTCTCACCAGCAAATTGCTCCCACTCATCATGGACTTTCTTTGTTGATCCTTTTAGCATCACCTTTTTTTTCCTCTGTTTAGAGCATCTAATCACTTATCAGCAGAGGTCTTAAACTAGAAACATCATTTGGAAACTTCTTGCTTGTGGCCCTTTCGTTTCACTGTCCTGCAGCATTCTGATCAAGAAAAGGGCTTGCACCCCAGATTCTTCCCGTAAGTGATACTCTACCCAGCTTGGGTCATCATTGTGAAAGACAACCTGTTCCAGCAGCAGGAGAGGAACTGCCTTGCTGCAATTTCAATGCTGCTTGCTGTGACAGGACAGAAATGTCTTTTCGGTACCCAGAGTTTGGTTGGCGCCAGAGCTCTGGGAACAGACTGAAAGGCGTGGGTTGGTTTTGAATGAATCATGTTTTTAATCATCAAACACTGCCAATCAGAACTGTGGCAGATTTTCCCATTATTTTTTTTTTTTTTTCTCCTGGTTTTACCTTAAGAGTGATAATTTCAGACTCGGAACTCTGGATTAAGCACAGGTAGGAACTTCCCTGACTAATAAAACCTCACAACCTTCTGGTTGGAGATGAAGAAGTTTCAACAACAAGATTAAGTGATTTATGAACCTGTCCTTAATGGAGCTGACATTAGATTCAAGATAAAAATCCTTCCAGCATGCAGATGGATCAATTATATCAGTGACTAACTTTAATTAGAAGAGATGACAAAGTTATGAAGACACAGATGGAGGACTGTGGGTTCAATACCTCACTGCACAAAAAGATCCCCTGTGGACTTGAGGCAAATCAGGTATCTTGGTTTACCTCAATTTCCCCTCTGTGAAGTGGGAACACTATTACCATACCCATTCATGAAAACAGCCTGGTATTTAAGGAATTAAAGGCCAGTAACACTTAGGTGATGGATTATTAATGATGACCCACACTGCAGTGGTTAACTGAAGCCCATGCCAGCCACAGGAAGACAGGGGCAGAAGGTACTGATGGTTCTCTGGGTGTATTGTAGAAGGTACACATCATGACTCTTGTGTAATCAGCTGTTTAACAGCAATTCTGATGGAGTATGTAGACCTCACTTCTAAGTCACTGTAGCACTATGAACTCTGGCTTTGGTAGAGGAGGCTTCACTTCTATTTCTGTGTAGGAACCCCTCCACTGTACCCATGAAATTTTCTCCTTTCTGTCTTTGGAGCAGCACCACACAGAGTTATTTTCTGTGGTTCTCATAAAGCCATTTCTGACCACAGGTGGATTTTTGGTTTTGTCACACTTTACTGGGTAAGGCAGATGGTGAGAAGCTAGGAACTTCCTTCTCTCACTCCTAGGTCAACTACATTTGTTCCCTACTTAATCAATGCTCCAACCAAGCTATGGATCAATGGCATTGAAGCAAGTATGTGAGGACGAGATGTTCCAGGTGTTTAAACATGTGGTTATGGCTTTGGCTGAACCACAGTTTTCATAAGGATTAGATTTAATGCAATAAACTTGAGCAATCCCATGCATGGGCCAGGTTTTGCTGTGTTAGGTGCTGTAAAGTTGGAGCCTACCCTGAAGAATTTGCTACTGTGTTTTAAATTAAGACTTTCAGAATTTAAAAGCATGAAAAACCAAATAATTTAAGAAACAAACAAACAAACAAATAACATAAAACACTTTCAGGTAAAACTTTCAGTAAGTGTATGTTCAGTTTCACTTTACTAACCACTATCATCTATTTGTATTTGTACAATACATATAGATGATTTGTATCATCTATATGTATTGATTTAATCCTAAATTTGTTTACTTTAAGATATTCTTTCTTCATAAGCCAGCAAAGTTCTATAAGGATATTTTAGAAGCCATAGAAAAAAGTGAGCACATCATGCATCTGTATCAGATGGAAATCTTGATCCACAGCCTGATCACATAGTCTTACGGCCACAAAGATGCTCAGAGGGCTGCAACAGCTCTGCTATGAGGACAGGCTGAGAGAGTTGGGGCTCTGTAGCCTGGAGAAGGGAAGGTTTCCAGGAGAGTAGCCTCCCAGTATCTGAAGGGGGCTACAGGAAGGCTGAGGAGGAACTATTGACAAGGTCTTGCAATGACAGGACAAGGGGCAATGGAGTTAAACTGGCAGAGGGGAGATTGAAAGTGGATGCTAGGAGGAAGTTCTTTACAGGAGACACTGGCACAGGTTGCCCAGGGAGGTTGTGGATGCTCCCTCCCTGGAGGTGTTCAAGGCCAGGTTGGACGAGGTCTTGAGTGACTGACTGGTTCTAGTGAGAGGTGTCCCTGCCTATGGCAGGGGGTTGGAACTGGATGATCCTTGAGGTCCCTTCCAACTTTACCATTCTATGATTCTGCTGACTAAAGATTTCCAAAAAGAGACCTCTAAGAAACCTGTGTCTTTGCAGCTCATTGAAGCTGGCTTGAAGGAGAGCCCAGAAAGAAGCAACCTACAGTGGCCTGATTTGGAAAATAAACATAACAAGGTGGCACATTTGTGTCTTTGCACAGTGTTTTCACCCATTACAGTATCTCCTTGAATGATGGTCGGCAGGCCAGATTCAGCCTGCAAAGCCCAAGTACAGAACTCAGGGAAGAAACAGCCCAGGGCTGGCTAAGATTTGGTACTTGAAGATGAAGACAGCAATCCTGACTGGACATTGACCTACACAATCACACAAATGGAATGCAAATAAGAGTCCTGAGCTCTCACACTCACTTGAAATCTCCTTAACCACAGCTGCATATTCCTAGTGTCATCTTGTATCAGTTCCCCTTCAAAACCAGTTGGGGGCTTCTGTCTCCATTTATTTGAAAGGTTACATGAGAAGAAAGCATTGAAGCAGTCATGTCGAGAACCCTAATTTTTGAGAATGTCAATCTTCAGGTTGCTTTTTCTGCTACTTCTTCTCTGTTTCTTTTTTCTTTTCCTTCTCTCCCACAGAGACAGGTAAAGAAAAAGCCTGAAGAAAGAAAAAATTAAAGATTCAGGTGGCCAACAACTATCACATACACTGTCCCAGGAGAAACAAGTCCAGAATAGGTTGTCCTTATCTTACCCAGGGGTTCAGCTCCTGAAGAATGGTGAATGAAAGGCATTTTGGATTCCCTTCATTGTATGTTCATCACCTCTACCTTTTTTGAGTGAAGGCAGTATTTCCTGGCAAGAGAGCTTCAGAGCTTCACCAGGGCTTTAGATAAAACAAAGGAGGGTCTTGGTCACCCTTTTGCAACCTGAGTCCCATGCATAGCTTCTGCCAGCTGCCTGCTCTTGGGTACCCACACAGTGCAGACAAGATTGACTTAGCACGCACTCAAGATTCAGGGATTTGATCAAAGTGAGGAGATAAGAATCACAAAGGTCACCTTTATGACTGATAAGGTGACAGAGGAGGGACTAATCAAGATACTAGCATAATTGATAATAACCTTGGAACTTCTCAGAGCTGCTTAATGACCCAGGAATCTGGAGAATGCAGAACTCCTGACATGTGCCTAACACAATCTCTACCATGGGCTGTGAGAAAGAGGCATTAGGTCATCTCTATTGGATGTATTGGCCAATGCTGAGCAAAAGGATTATTTCAGACCCAAACGTTCAGAATAATCTTACAAGACAAGTAGTGGATTGCCCTACCCTGCTCAGTTTTAAGACTCAGCTTGGCAGGGTGTTGAGTCATGTCATTTAAACTACATTATCACGAAGAAAGGTTGGACCAGAGGATCTTTGGAAGGTGTCCCTTCCAAGCTGGCATTCCATGTGGTTCTGGGAAACGCTGGATGTCTGACACCTCAGCTTCTGCTGCACCCCAGAGTCTGGAATACAACACCACGAGCATGAAGGAAAAACAAAACCCAAACCAAACTCCTCTCTTGGATAATTCATCAACTGGGAGACAATCCAAATTCACTAGGCAAATTTACCTCTATGAGGTAGGAACCTGCATGTCACGCCTCAGCCTGGAATCAATCATATTTCAGTAGCTATGGTAAAATATGCAAACAGTGACTTCCAGCTGAGACAAGTTCAGCACGGCTTGGCCAGTGGGGCGGAGGCTCCAGTTTTGACTCACCTTGCTGCCTAAGGACCATGAGGGGTCTCAGTGCAATGTGCAGATGAAGTCCAGCCAGTGCTGGGAGAAGGGGTGGGGAGGATCTCTTTGTATATTTGTCTGCCAGCTGAATGGGAAATGTGAGATGCTGCTCCTGAGCTTGTCTCGGCTAGAAGGAACTCACTGCAGACATAATTCATCCAGACTCTGTCCTCTGGAGCTTTCTGCATAAATCTCATCCCAAGGCATTTTGGAGCAGTACATAATGCAACAATGCTGTTGAAATCAGTCATCTCTACCATTGCTGAAGGAAGACAGATCCTCAGGTGGTGCCTCTCAGGCAACCAGGACCTTAAAAGCATTTAGCAGCCCATTTGTCTCTGAAGACACCTACCCTACTTTGAGACAAACCCCTTTCTCCTTCCTCTCAGCTTCATGCCTTTGTATTTAAAGAATGGTTGGTGCAACTCCACAGCTAACAGCATACTGGAACTTCAGCCCAGTCCCAAGGACTCCAAAGATGAGTTTGCAAGTGACATATTCCCTGCTATCTGTAGCTTGTCAAGTCATTCAGTAAACTCTGACTTTTTGTGCCACGTATATGCATTCCTTACACTATTTCACATGTCCTGTAAGGAGCTTCAACACCAACTCTTTGATTTCATGAGCATGCCCAACTTTTCAGCAGGGTGCTAAAGTGAGAAGTAGCAGAGTTCTTAAAGAGTGTGGATCCTGAGTCTTGTAACATCAGCCGTAGTTACAGCTCTTTCACATTCTGTAAGACCGAGAAGTTGAGAAATTTCCCATTTTACACTAAGGGTGTGCCCAAAAGAGGGGAATATCTAGGCTCTACTCTGGCAAGAGAGATCACTCCTTCCTTTCATCTTACAAAAATCTGAAGTAAAGCATTGACCTTGGCTCATTACCATTTGCCATGCATTCTGCAGTTTCTCAAATGCATATACAGCTCAGGTAGGACTCTTCTCACCGGTTAGCCCTGTAAAGACATAGTTGTCTAATCTTACCTACTCATGCAGTTCTCACTAGATCTGATGGAAGCAAAGGGACTTCCAAGAGGCAGTTCAACCTGCCACATATGAGCTATCCTAACTCAAGTGAGGAAGATCCTGTTTGTGAAGCACAGGAACTTCTTGGGCTAGAAGATGTGTTTCATGATTAACAGTGTGAAGGCACACAAATCTGGTGGGGACAAATTATTACAGCTGATACACTTTGCAGTATCTGGTCCACAGGGCCATAAATTGGCAATGTCCTCATTTTACATATAAGTAAGTCTAAGTCCGAGTCCTCAGATTGAGTAGATTTCATTAGCATGGATTATGGGTTTAAACTGGCAGAGGGGAGATTTAGACTGGATGGTAGGAGGAAGTTCTTTCCAGTGAGGGTGGTGAGACACTGGCACAGGTTGCCCAGGGAGGTTGTGGCTGCTCCCTCCCTGGAGGTGTTCAAGGCCAGGTTGGATGAGGCCTTGAGTGACCTGTGCTAGTGGGAGGTGTCCCTGCCTATGGCAGGGGATTGGAACTGGATGATCCTTCAGGTCCCTTCCAACTTTACCATTCTATGATTCTATGCCTGAGGAACCCATGCAGTCATATCCTGAATGGTAGCTATTCAGTAGGCTCTTCTATGGCTTTGGATATCTAAAGTCAGAGGAGCTGTAGTGATAAACACCAGCTGAAGAGAAGCACTCACTGAATTCCATAAAAATTACCAATTTAACTTGATTGCACCCAGCCTCTTCACAAAATAGGCACTTCCATCAGACATGCTCCATGGTCTTGCCTGGGATCATGCTGAAGAACTTTAATCATGGAATTGTTCTCTTTGGAAAAGACCTTTAAAATCATCAAGTCAAACCATCAACCAAACACTACCAAGTCAGCACTAAAGCATGTCCCTCAGAACCATAATTCCACATCTTTCAAACTCCTGAAAGGATGAGAACTCCACCACTGCCCTGGGAAGCCTGTTCCAGGCCTTGACACACATTTCAATAAAGAAAATTTTCCCTAATGTTCAACCTAAACCTGGCACAACTTGAGGACATTTCCTCTTGTCCTGTCACTTGCTCCTTGGGAGAAGTGACCAATCTCTACCTGTCTCCAACCTCCTCTCAGGGAGTTGTAGAGAATCAGGTCTCTCCTCAGCCTCCTCTTCTCCAGGCAGAACAATCCCAGGTCCCTCAGCCACTACTCACCAGCATTGTTCTCCAGACCCTTGACCAGCTTCATTGCCCTTCTCTGGACCTGCTCCAGCACCTCAGCATCCTTCTTGTAGTGAGAGTCCCAAAACCTAGGGTTTTGTCCCCACCTGTGCAGGGGGACAACCACTGCTGCCCAGGCTATTGCTGACCCAAGATAGGGTGCTGCTGGCCTTCTTGAACACCTGGGAACATGCTGCTTCATATCCAGCTGCTAACAACCAACACTCCTAGGTCCTTTTCCATCGGGTAGCTTTCCATGGTGAAACTGCCCTAATTTTATAAACATGCCTCTACACTCTGGTATTTTAGGGTGTCAGACAAGTTACTTTCCCCAATATCTATATTATATCCCCTTTTCTTTCTTTCTACTGGCTATGCCAACCCTATGGAAAGATTTCTCCTTGCTTTCCTTTACTATATACACCTGACAAATGTTTGAGAGCTATTATCATATTATTATTTGGCCTGGATTAGTCCTTGCTAATCTGCGCTCATCAGCATCAGTCCTTCCAGCCCTCTGGCTCTTTGAATACCCTCCAGTTTGTCAACATGTTCCTGGCGTGAGCACGGGATGAAACGAGTCCAGGTGCACTCACACTGGAGCCATATCACCACATCAGCTCAATTCAAGGGCTCAATGCATTGGATCATGCAGGTTCTTCTTTCCCATCGCCTTGCGTTTTCCCACTCGGGCTGAAGGATGCGTGCCTGTGCCTGGCTCTCCTGGGCACGTGTTATCTAGGTGAAGTTGTGCATGTTGGCATGGCAACACTTTTCATACACGTGCAGGTTGGGGGCTCTGCCTCCCTCTGTTTGCTCACCAAGGTGATGAGAAGCAAAGTATTGGCACACAATGAATGAGATCAAGTAATTGACAAGTTGCTGCCTGCCAGCAGAGGAGAGCTGCTACTGTGGTTCATGTGAGTGTTTCTACCCTGCACCAACTGGGAGATGCACAGGTTTCAGTCTCATTCTTTCTCCTTGGCATTAGATTAAGTTGAGGTCACATATAGGTATTGTCCTGCTAGTGGTACATGGAGCCACAAGCCACTACATTGCATTCAGTTATCTGAAGAGGATGCATTTTTTATCGCAGGGGAAGGTGAACATTTTGATGACCCACCTGTCTTCAACTTTGGTGCAGCTGCCAAGGGAGTACATTCAAGATTATCCTGTGCAACACAGACTCACAAGATGGTAGGGCTTGGAAGGGACTTCTGAAGATCACAGAATCACAGAAACATGCAGGTTGGGAAAGCCCCTCAGGATCAACCTAGAACCCTACTCTACAAGATTCACCTTAAACCATAGCCCTAAGCACCACATTCAAACCACCCTTAAACACATCCAGGGTGGGTGACTCCACCACCTCCCTGGGCAGCTCATCCCAGTTCCTGGCCACTCTTTCTGTGAAAAACTTTTTCCTAATGTCCAGTCTAAACCTCCCCAGCCTCAGCTTGAGGCCATTCCCCCTTGTTCTGTCTCCAACTACCTGTGAGAAGAGCCCAGCAGCAGCCTCTCCGCAACATTCCTTCAGGTAGTTGTAGACAGCAATGAGGTCTCCCTT
>VWYK01085632.1:272-26857 GCA_013399775.1 Semnornis frantzii | reverse complement strand
TTTTTTTTTTTTTTAATTCCTTAGTCCTGAAGTCCACTTTCTGCTGGCCCAAATTCAATCCAAGGGAATTCTTAAGTTTAGACTTACATTTAAGCATCTGCTTGCCATTGTAAGCCCAAGAGTCACGTAAGAAGAGTATCAAGAAAAATATAGAAGTTTTTTCCTTTCTAATTGAGAAAGTAAATACCAAGTTGAAAGAAAAATTACAATAACCACTAGATGGCACTTGAAAATTGTGTTTTGAGCTAGTGTATCTGCTTTCCAAGTCACTGCAAATTTTAAGAGACCCAAAAGGATTCCAGGTGGATCTGCAGAGTTCTGAGAGATAGTGCTGCTTCCAAAAAAAAGAGTTGAGGTTACTTTAGCTTTGTCTCCTTCTTGTCTTACCAAACCACTGCAGCAAGAAATCCCTCCCCAGAAGCAGGCCAGACTGGATGAGGCCTTCAGCAATCTGGTCGAGTGGAAGGTGTCCCTGCCCAGGGCAGGGTGGTAGGAACTAGACGATCTTTAAGGTCCTTTCCAACCCAAAGCATTCTGTGAATCTAGTCTGGGTTAAAAGCTGATTCCTGATGCTTAAAATGCTGCTGGTAGCAAGAAGAGAAACCCAAATCTAACCAGTAAATGGGTACACAGTCGTTTTCTTCTCTGCTTCTATTTATATCCATATTTTTAAACCAAATTCTGCTCTGCCCTGGCATTCCGTGTACCTCCTTGAGCTATGCCTAATTTGAGATCCGACACATTTTGACATGTTGCTGCTTTAGTATTTATTTCAATATTATTTTCATAGAATCATAGGATGGTTTGGGTTAGAACAGACCTTAAAGATCATCTAATTCCAATCCTCTTGCTATGGGCAGGAACACCTTCCAGTAGACCAGGTTGCCCAAGACCTCATCCAGCCTGACCTTGAACAAGTTAATAACTCAGAAATTAACCCAGATATGGGGAGATGGCATGGTGTTCAGGCACGGAACAGACTCCACGGCTTTACTTTGTACTAGTGTTTTGCTTTACCCACTTTATCTCTTAGTAGAGGAAGAGGATGAAAGGAGATGGTGATGATTGGATTCCACAGAAAATATGACAGAATCTTGGAATTTGTTATCAGTCTTGTGGTGGTGGCTGTCAGTGATCACTGCACAAGCTTGTTTTATTTGAAATTTTCATGAAACCTCTTCATTTTTGATTATAGAACGCACAACATTACTGTGGTTTATGAACTAACAGTACTGAATGAGCAGTACTTCAGTAAATTCTGTCTGTAACCATTAGTTTGGTTCTTCTTCTAGGAACAGTGGATGGTAGCTGTTAGGAGTTTTCTTAGCCTGTTGTTGAGTTGAAGAAAACTGAAGTAGACAAACTCCAGTAGTGGGTTTTGCAAGGTTATGTTGTGATCTATTAAATGTGTGTTGAGGCACTAATTATTTAATTTGCTTATGCAGACACATATGGCTCCCCTGACACTGTCAATAATTATTCACAGAATGCATCAAGTTGGAAAGGACACTCAAAGATCATCTTGTCCAATCCCCCTGCAGTCAGCAGGGACACCTCCAACCAGATGAGGCTTCCCAGGGCTACATCAAATCTGATTTTGAATGTCTCTAGGGACAGTGCCTCAACCACCCTGTCTGTGCAACCTGTTCTAGTATTTACCGCTCTCATTGTGAAGAACTTCCTCCTGATGTCCAACTCTGGTCCAGTTTCAAACCATTGCCTCTCGTCCTGTGACAACAAGCCCTTCTAAACAGTCCTTCCCCAGCCTTCTTGTACATCCCCTTCAGGCACTGGAAAGCTGCTCTAAGGTCTCCTTGGAGTCTTCTCTAAGCTAAACATCCCCAACTCCCCCATAGGAGAGGTGCTCAAGTGCTCTCATCATCTTTGTGGTCTCCTCTGGACCCACTCCAGCAGATCCATGTCCTTTTGTTGGGAGTCCTCATAGCTGGACACAGCACTCCAAGTGAGGTCTCTCACCACAGCAGAGTAAAAGGGTAAAATCACCTCTCAATGTGCTGGCCATGGTTCTTTTGATTATTATGACCTAATTTGGCTGTGAAAGGTTTCTTACACACATGGTGAACCTCTGAATGGGTTGCAGTGGCAGTGGACACAGCCTGATTGTCCCAGTGTTGCAGAAGATACTGGGGACACCATCAGCAATAGCTGAAAAGCAGAATGGAACAATTTTCCTGTTCATCTGCTCACCGTGCTGCAGGAACGTCTTTTTTGTGCTTCTGCCTGCTTTGCAAGAGCACTTGGCTGTGTTCCTGCCCTGACTCCTATAGCCATTTGTATCAGCTGGAGCCTACAACAACTTGCGTGCTTACTATTCAGAGATAAAAATGAAGCTTTGAGACTGTCAAGTCACAGAATTACAGGATGGTAGGGGTTGGAAGGAACCTCATCAAGCCCAACTTCCCTGCCAAGGCAGGTTTACCTAGAGAAGGTCACACTGGAACGCATCCAGGCAGGTTTGGAATGTCCGTAGAGATGGAGACTCCACCATGTCCGTGGGCAACCTGTTCCAGTAATCTGTCACCCTTAAATTAAAGAAGTTACTTGCCATGTTTAGATAGAACTTCTTATGTTCAAGTTTGTGCCTGTTTCCCCTTGTCCTGTCACTGGGCACCACTGAATAAAGATTTTTTTTTCCCCTCCCTCCTTCCTTTCTTCCTTGTTTTCATTACTGTTGGCCACCTGTTCTGCCTGTCAACATTTGTGTTCTGCTTTATCTTGCTAAAAGTCAGTGGTTTCTTGATTGTGCTGTTGCTATGGTCTAGGATGCTCTACAGAGAAGCACTTGGCCCTTGTCTTAAAAGTGGTTGCATTTCACAGTCTACTCTGTGGTCCTGGAAGAAAAGTCTTCTCTTGACAAATGGCTTTGGTGTCAGCTGAGGATTTTTGGAGGGGCTTGGTCATTGTTCCCTATGCCCATTGGAGGAAGCATAGCAAAGTGGGTTGAGCTCTGTCTACTCTGGGTTCTGAATTTCAGATGCTTACTCTGGTCACCTTCATGGGTTTGCTGGTGCTCTCTTTGGTTACAACAGCAGATGTAGGGGCAGGATGAAACACTTGGAGCGAAAGAGTGCCAGAGCTTTTGGTTGGGTGTGTCACATCTCCTTCACCTTAGGAGTGGGGCCAGGTTAAGTAGAATGAGTGTCAGTGTATCCATCCCCTGGGAGACCTCACCTATGTACACAGGAGGCCTGGCACTGAACCCCAGTGCCCTCCTGAGCAAACAGTGAAGGAAACCCCTGCATCCCATTCAGGAGCTCCAGGCAAAGCAAGTTGCTAAGCTGATCCATGTGGATTTTCCCACAGGATGTGTGTGATTGTGGGCAGACCTACTGTGGCTGTTGTGACACCTGAGATGGTTAGTCCCTGCTTTCCAGAAAGGCAACTCTCACCCTAACAAATTATTGCCTTCTGCACATCATGACCTAGAAATTTTGGCTCGTGGAGTCTTACTAACCTTAGCTGTGGCCTATGACCCCACTGGGTTTCTTGCTATGTCTGCCTCAGCAGCTGGTGAAGCCCAGAATGAATCCTGCAGTAGCAAATTATCTACTATAATTTAAATTCAAGGCAAAAAAAAAAAACTGTTTTGGTTAAGTCTTGAGTCTTCAGATAACTGCTTTTTAATTGCACATGACTCTGAAGGAAAGCCTTGGAAAAGAATACATGAACGCAAAAGATGGCTACTTACTGAAACTGTTCAAACTGCATCCTTCAGCAGAGGCTTCTGTTCAGAGACAGCAATGCATGTGTGAATGCAGATGTTAGTGACACTCCCCCCAAACCTGTTTCAAGGTCCCTTACAGTCCCCTAACTGTGGTTCTGTGAGATGTGCACGCTGTGGCACCGGGTAGAGTAGCAGCTTGGGGGCTTGACTGGTGATTGGATTCCACTTTGTGTGCTGCGGGTTAGTGGCTTTGGGGTTTATTTTGGTTTGAGTTGTTTTGTTGCTGTTTGTCTTGGGGCAGGATTTCCACAGTATCGCAGTATCACAGTATCACCAAGGTTGGAAGAGACCTCAAAGATCATCAAGTCCAACCCGTTACCAACCGTTTTCGTTGGTGTGTGTTTTGTTGAGGGTTTTAAGTTTGGTTTTAAAAAGGTAAGCCCTGAGTGTGAGCTTTCCTTTCCCCCCGCCTCTTCCATTCTTCTCTAACCCCTTTTCCCCACCTTCTCCCCCTCTCCCGCGCTTCTCTCCTCCTCCCCTCCCCTCCCCCCTCCCGTCGCCGCGCTGCCCGTTTAGAACGCGCTCGGAACGCGGTCGATTGCCAGCCGCCCCTAACCGGTTGTCGGCTCCGCTCAGCTTCTGCCCCGCGTCCTGCCGTCTCTGCATCCTCGGCAAGGTGCCAGCCAGCCCCCAACCAGCCCCGGGCACTGCTGG
The DNA here is from genome assembly GCA_013399775.1 of Semnornis frantzii. Lineage (NCBI taxonomy): Eukaryota > Metazoa > Chordata > Aves > Piciformes > Ramphastidae > Semnornis > Semnornis frantzii. Next base: position 22,458 of record VWYK01085632.1, on the reverse strand, counting down.
GCTTTGCTCTGGATCTGCTAAGGTCCCGTAAGAGCGGCGCTGCTCAGTGCTGCTGGATGCGCCCTCGCAGCAGGTACCGTGAGCCCGGCCCCTGCCCTGGCACAGCCGTTTGGCATAGCCAGCCGCCGACTCTGGGCAGCTGCAACGGCTCTGGTGCCTTCTCCCCAGCTTCCCTGCGCCCTATTCCCTGGCTCCCCAGTTCTGTGCCATTTGAGTAGGCTGCCCCATGCCACCTCCTTCTCGTAGGTTTAGTGCCTGCCTACCGAGGAGCCATTGGCTTTGTGGATGTGGGGTGCTGGTTTGATGTTGATGTGGGCTCACAGGGGAGCCGCCCTGGGTCTCTATAACTGCTGGAAAGGAGGATGTGGAGAGGTGGGGATTGGTCTGTTCAACTAAGTAACAAGGGACAGACCAAGAGAAAATGGCCTCAAGTTGTGCCAAGTGAGGTTTAGGTTTGGTATCAGGAGAAATTCCTTTCCTGCAAGAGTGGTCAGGCGTTGGAACAGGCCGCCCAGGGAGGTGGTGGTCACTCTCCCGTGAGGTGTTCAAGAAATGTGTGGACATGGCACTTTGGGACATGGTTTAATGGCTGTGGTGACCTTAGGTTGGCACTTGGGCTGGATAATCTTGAAGGCCTTTTCCAACCAAAACGATTCTGTGATACTAGTGTGAAACAGCAAAAAGTGTGGAAGATCCACTTGAAACTTACCCCTTGCTCTTTTGTACCAATAATCTGCATGGAGTCAGCTGAAATCTCAACAGATGTCCAGGGAATGTAGTTTTAAGGTGACAGGAAACTAGAAACTAATTCGTATTTCTTTCTATATTACAACATGTGTCTTCTAGCACTTGGGTACTTTGAAGATGTTTTAGAAGAATTTTGGTGTTTGGGGAGCACTTGGTGAGCATAGATTTTTTTTCAGCATGAGCACTAGCAGCAGTTTTGGTGACAATTCAACCATGAGATGAGAGAGTCCTCAAAATTAAGACTGCAGAAGTTGGTCATGTGCGTGTCGGGTTTTCTGTATAACAGAAGAATACAGAAGGAAAACAAAACTTAATGATGATGGTGGAACACTGAAACAAGTTGCCTAACGAGGTGGTGAAGGCCCCATACCTGGAGACATGCGAGGTCAGGTTTGATGGGACTCTGAGCAACCTGATCTAGTTGGAGATGTCCCTGCCACTGCCAGGCTTGTTGGACTAGATGACTTCTGGATGTCCCTTCCGACACAGTAGGTTCTATGATTCTATAATGAAGGTAATCAAATACTTGTTAATTACAGAAACAGAGTGACAGGTAGGAAGAGACCTCAAGGATCATCTGCTCAAAATGAACGCTTCAAAAATGAAGACTTACTTACAGTTGTGGAATTGAAGTACAAATCTGTGCCATAAAAAAGCTAAACAATGAGAAGAATCCCACCACCATCCAACTCTTTTCTTGAAGAATCTATTGATTTATTTTTTCTGAAACCCTTTTATAAGACAGCCAAGAAAACTGTTATTCCTTGATTATAATATTTCCAGGACCAGAAAAGAAATAATACAGCCAGCACATACACATACAGAAAACCCCCCAAAACAGCAAGCAAAAACAAACAAAACCCCAACAAACAGAACCAAAATTTTAAAAATACTACCTTTTTTTACTGATATAATATCTCTTTAATGTTTGATCTATATCAACACTAAAGGTAGGTGTAGAACATCACCCTGAAGGTATCTGTTGCTGTCAGTGGATCACAAATGTCAGCCTTGACAGGTATCCTTTGGTGATACTATAAAGCATATGTGGCTTATTTTAGCAAAACTGTCCTTTCTTTTGTCTTGTCTTGGTGAAATATTCCTACTTAATTCCTAGTGTCTGTCACCTTTTTGTCACCCTTAGCTTCTAAAATTTTGTAAGCTGGTTTTGTTTTTTGTCTTCTAAAAACCATTACATCTGCCATAGAAGACATGTGATATTTTAGTGATGTTGTAGAAGAAATTACCTTTTTTTTTTTTTTTTTTTTTTTTTTTTTTTTTTGGGGGGTTTTTTTTTTTTTGTTGGGGGTTTTTGGGGTTTTTTTTTTTTTTTGTGATGTGGTTTAAAAATATCACTTATTGCAAACATTGCGCTTTGGATGCTGCATGTCTTCTGTATTTTTAAGACACAAATTTTGCAAACACTGTTTATGACTTGGTTCTGTGACTTTCTATGGAAATACTTAATTGTCAAGCTTAAAAGCATGCTTCAGTTCTTGTAGGGTCCAAATCCAGCTTGCTTTTCAAAAGCTTGCTGGTACGGATACTTGCCAGCACTCAGGAATCCCTGAGGTGGAGAGGAGGAGAGGGTATATTTGCTTGCTCTGGCTGCCAGCTTCCTGTCTGGCATACAAAATGACCAGCTAACATGCTTTTCGTGATGTGTCAAAGGGAAAAAGTAGATAAATAAATTGAATGAGTCCATTAAATGGATTCTATTGATGTTTTAGCACTCATCAAGTAAATAATGTCAGTAAAACTAGTGCTGTCATTTAATCATACCTACATCCACTTGACCATGGAGCATCTTAAGGAGTTGCTCTGTGTCTTGCCAACATCTTCTATTCAGAAAAATGATTAATAGTGTCCTTGCTGGCCGTGTTTTGTGTTCAACTGGATATTTTAAGTGTCACAGCTGATGTAACTATCATGGAAGCATAGAATGGCTTGAGTTGGAAGGGACCTTAAAGATCATATAGTTCTATATGTGAATGTATCAATGTATCTGCCTGAAAGAACCCTACAAGAAAGCTGAGGAGGGACTTTTACAAGGGCTTGTAGTGATGGGACGAGGTGTAATGGCTTTGAGGTGGAAGAGGGGGGTTTTAGTCTGGATATTAGAAGTTCTTGACAGAATGGCGAGACACTGGAATAGGTTGCCTAGGGAGGTTGCGGAGACCTCCTCCCTGCTGGTGTTCAAGGTGAGGCTGGATGAGGCCTTGAGCAAGCTGGTCTAGTGGGAGTTGTCCCTGCCCATGGCAGGGGGTTGGAACTGGATGATCTTCAAGGTCCCTTCCAACCTAAACCATTCTCTGAATCTATGACACCAATGTTCACAAAGTGGGAGATGAAACAATCAAAAGGAAAAAAAACAGTTCAATACACTATGCCAGCATCCTTTTTTGAAGAGGAGAGGCCCCAAATGATTTAATAGAGAATCAAAATGTTTTTCATTATACCAATCCTCTGTCTTATTGAAAGGCATTAGCAAAAAGTGAACACGAGAAGGGGTCTCTAAAATGTAGCCATAAACTGAAGAGAACCTGAATAAGCAAAATTGGGGTAAAACAGTTTTTTAAACAGAAAAGTATTTTAAAAATAGATACTGAAATGGTTTCTTTTTCAGTTTTCGAATGACCCCAGATGTTAGAAAATAAGAGATGGTATGGAGTATATAGCTTGACATAGTTAATGGCTGGGGGGGCTTCCAGATCATGCTGTAAAAGTAAACATTTCAATATTTTATAAGCCAGAGTTGTTTCTTTCTGTGTGTTTGGTTCCACTTTACAAGTCACAGACATATTTTGGTGAAATGGTGCATGATTATGTACCATTTAAGAGACAGGAGTTGGTTACGGAAGATTATGAAGAGCAGCTGCCGAGAAATCAGGAGTTTAGATGTGCTCCAGGCAGAAGCAACATGATGTGGAAAGCAAAGTGTGGAGCCTCATAGAATGGTTTGGGTTGGAAGGGACTTTAAAGATCATCTAGGTCAAACCAATCATGGCAAATTGCTGCCAAGTTACAGGGTATACTTTACTGGTGGGAGCCAGGTATTGCTGCTGAGCAGGGAGGAACTAACAGTATCTAATACCGAATAGTAGAGGTTGGAAGAGACCTCCAGGGATCATTCAGTCCAACCCCACTACCAAAGCAGGATCACCTAGGGCAGGCCACACAGGTGACCACAGGAATGTCTCCAGACAGATATGGAATGTCTTCAGAGAAGGAGACTCCACAACCTCTCTGGGAAGCCTATTCCAGGGCTCCGGCAACCTCACAGTGAAAAATTTTGTCCTCGTATTACACTTTCTGTGTTCCAGTTTGTGTCTGTTGCCCCTTGTCCTATCACAGGGCACCACTGAAAAGAGACTGGCCCCAGGAAAATGCCATTATCTTGCAAAAAAATATCTGCAAGTGTTGCATTAGTGTCCCATGTGTTTGTCACTGGTGTGTCTCTGTGAGGGTCATTTTGAGGTTTTATTGTGAATCTATGACTATTTTTGCATGACAGGTCACAGTAATGAAAGGCAGTAGTAGGAGTAAGGATCATTCAACAGAAGGAGAAGGAACTGGAAAGCGACCAAAAAGAAAGTGTCTTCAGTGGCATCCCCTGCTTGCCAAGAAACTCCTTGACTTCTCTGAAGAGGAGGAGGAGGAAGAAGAGGAGGAAGATACTGTTAAGGTAGACTTCACTGGATGCTTTGATTGTAGAAGGTTAATGATGGGTCAGATTCTCCTTAGCTGTGTTTTTTATTTTGTTTGCTTCTTGCTATGCTCTTTAGTGAAACATAGTGATGCTTTAGTGAACCATGGTGATGGCCACAGTGTTACGAGAGCATACATAGAAGTGAAGCTTTTAAAACCTTAGACAAAACTCTTTTTAAGAGTTAGACCTTAGGAGGTTTAACTCTTTCAATAACTTGTTGCACATCTCAACATTAATTGCTCAGGGTGGGGTTTTTAATGTTTTGTGGATTATTTTAGACATGAAGTTAACCTCTCACTGAATCATAAAAATGGTTTGGATTGGAAGGGACATTTAAAGATCATATAGTCCAACCCACCTGCAATCACAAAGGACATCTGCAACTAGAACAGGTTCCTCAGAGTCCCATCCGACCTGATCTGGAGTGGTTCAAGGGATGGGGCGTCTACCACCTCTCTGGCCAAACTGTGTCACTGTTTCGTCACTCTCAGCTTAAGAAAATTCTCCCTTCTCTTTAGTCTAACTCCCCCTTCTTTTAGTTTAAAGCTATCATCCCTTGTCACAACAGGATCTGCTAAAAGATTGTCCCCAACGACCTGAGACTTGCTTCTCGTGGCTCTGAGGACATACTAAGTGAACAGCTTTCTTTCCTTTTTTTCCAAAGATTAAAAAAATTACAGAGGTTGCAAGGGCAAAGAAGAAGGTAAAAGCCATCAGTAATTTTTACTATCTTTGCATGTGAAATTTGACTTGCCCTCCAAAATGTGAAGAGGACAGGCGGCATAACCTCTCTGGTTTGGCAATTGGTATTTTGGCATTGTTCAATGATGGTGATGAAACCTTTTTTTTGTAAGGACCCCGCAACGTGGTCCTTCATGAACGTGCAGTTAAACTCGCCCTCTGTAACAAGAGCTGGGAACGGATCGTAGAATCTTACAACAGTAAGGGTTGGAAGGGACCTCTTAAGATCATCGAGTCAACTGCCCAGCCAAAGCAAGATCACCTAGGGCAGTCACACAGGAACACATCCATGTGGGTTTCGAAAGTCTCAGAGAAGGAGACTTCACAGACTCTCTGGGCATCCTGCGCCAGGGCTCCAGCGCCCTCACAGTAAAGAAGTTTTTCCTCATATTGAGGCAGAACTTCCTGTGTTCCAGCTAATACCTGTTGTTCCATGTCCCAGTACTGGACACCACTGAAAAGAGACTGGCACCTTCTTGTTGACACCCACCCTTCAGATATTTATAGACATGAATAAGATCCCTTCTCAGCCTTCTCAAACTGAACAGCTCCAGTTCTCTCAGTCATGAGAGTCATTATTGAGGCAAGATGTTTCCATCATGTGGATCGCATTCATATCCGCATCTCCTTGATTCTTCCTCAAGGCAGAAAGGGAGAGATCAGTGTTGAGGAGACTGCCTTGAGCCCCATCCTCATAAGGAATAGTAACTGATAAGGAGCAAGCATTCGGAGCTTGCTACTCTGATAGTAACCGTCCAGGTCACTTATGCAGTGTGGTATAAAACAGCAGGTTTGCAGTTAAGTAGGAGATGGTTTGAGGTCTCATACAGTAATTAATTTTATTCAGTCAGAACTAATCTTCTAGGGCGTGTGCCTTGTAGGAATGTTACACCTGTAAATGGAGAGGGCATATTGTGGTGGTCTTCTGGTGGGATTTGCTTCCTGTCCCTCTCACTGGGTAGCTGAGCAGGGGCTGGGTGGCAGCAGAGCTCACAGCCTCAACAGAGAGCAGCAGCAGGTGTTACCTGTGCACTTCCATTCCTATGCACTCTCTAGCTGCAAACACACAGGGTTGAGGTAACCTTATTTCACTTAGATGATTACCAGGTTGTGTAAAGTGAGTAGGAAAGATCCTCTCCCTCCAGCCCCTCTACGGCTCTGTCATAGGTTCATGGAATGGCTTGGGTTGGAAGAGACCTTGAAGGATCATCTTGTTCCACCCCTCCTACCATGAGCAGGGACACCTCCCACTAGACCAGGTTGCTCAAGGCCCTGTCCAGCCTGGCCTTGAACACCTCCCTTGAGGGACCGTCTGCAACCTTTCTGGGCAACCTTTTCTGCTGTCTCACCACCCTCATGGTAAAGAATTTCTTCCTGATCTCCAGCTCAAATCTCCCCTCTTCAGGCTTCAATCCATCACCTCTTGTCCTGTCACTGCAAGCCCTTGTGTAAATCTTCCCTTCCTAGCTTCTTTGTAGGCCCCCTACAGGTACTGAAGGGAATCGTCCTCATCTTAGAAATCAGCTCGACTTGCAAATTGGGAGTTTACAAAGTCATAGAAGCACACAGAACAGTAGGGGTTGGAAGTGACCTCTGAAGATCATCAAATCCAAGGCAGGTTCACCTAGAGAAGGTCACACAGTAATATGTCTAGGCAAGTTTTGAATGTCCCCAGAGATGGAGACTCCACCACCTCTTTGGGCAGCCTGTTCCAGTGCCTTATCACCCTTAGATTAAAGAAGTTCCTCTTCATGTTTAGATGGAATTTCCTGTGTTCAAGTTTATACCTGTTAAGTCTTGCAGACAGCATGAATGACCTTGAACCTTCAGGTGAAGGAGTTTGATGTAGAACTCTGGGTCTTCTAGGTGGAATGGGTGGCCTTTGGAGACAGTCGTGTGCTTCTCCTTGTTCACAGTAGGACACAGCCCACATGAGGAGTGTGGGTGACTGGCTCTACATCCCTTCCCTTTTGGTTCTGCTAGGTGCCAGTCCTTGGTGCTGATGGTTTAGAGCAGGATGCTGATGAGACTGAAGATGATGAGTCCTCAGAGCAACGTGCTCGCCGACCAATGAATGCATTTCTCTTGTTCTGCAAACGCCATCGCTCTCTGGTGCGGAAAGAACACCCGCGGCTCGATAACCGTGGCGCAACCAAGATCCTGGCAGATTGGTGGGCTGTTCTAGATCCAAAGGAGAAGCAGAAATACACTGACATGGCTAAGGAGGTATGTTCTGGGAGAATGGTGGATGTAAATGGAGTTCACAACATGTTTTTTGTCTCTTTTTCTCTAGTGTAAAATGTTTTCTGTGTAGTCTTTTTCTTCCTTGGATTCCTCAGCTTCTTGAGTGGGATTATGGTGCCCATTATAGCTGCTGTTCTTGCTTTGATTCATAGAATCACAGAATCATAGAATGTTAGAGGTTGGAAGAGACCTCTGGCGATCATCCAAGCCAACCACCTAGGGCCAGTCACACAGGAACACATCCAGATGGCTCTTGAAAGTCTCTAGAGAAGGAGTTTCAGCAAACTCTTCTGGGCAGCCTACTCCAGGGCTCCAGCACCCTCACAGCAAAGAAGTTTTTCCTCATGTTGAGGCGGAACTTCCTGTGTTCCAGCTTATACCTGTTGCTTCTTGTCTTGTTACTGGACACTGCTGAAAAGAGACTGGCAGCTTCATCTTTACATCCACCTTTCAGATATTTACAGTCATTAATAAGATCCCCACTCAGCCTTCTCTTCTCAAGACTGAACAGCCCCAGGTGTCTCAGTCTTTCCTCACAGAGGAGATGTCCAAGTCTCTTCTTCATCCCTGTAGCCTCAGTTGAATTCTCTCCAGTAGATCCCTGTCTTTCTTGAACTGGGGATCCCTGAACTGGATACAGTATTCTGTGTGTCTCACCATTGCAGAGTAGACAAGGAGAACCTCCCTAGACTTTCACTTAGTCTTTGGACCAGGCCGAGAAGAAACTGGTCTGTGTACACAAACTAACTTGCTCTAGTAGTCATTGGCAAAAATAAATACGCTTTGTGGTAAATGCCACCTGATAATTACTGTGGTACAACCAGTGGTATTTGGATGATAGCCACTGAAAACATTGACATACAGTCCAGAGCCAACTACCCAATGACACTTGGCTCAAGCCCCGCATTTGCTATCAATGACACAGGTTGCCATTACTGTACAGGTGGACTAAAAGCATGGTCAAAACATGTAGTCACCTTTTCCCTTTGATTCCACAGAGTTTAGAACTTACTAGTGTTTTATGATGTACTGTCCCTATGGATTGTTAATCAGTGTTTGGTAGAGCAACCTTTGGTGAGACTGAGTCCAGTTCTGGAATCAGAGAGCAATACATAGAGTCTTTTAACTGGGATCAAGGAAAAGAGATTTAACCCCATATTTCACAAAGCAACTTTATTTCAAGTTAAAATTTCAACCCTAGAATCCTAGAATTGTTTAAATTCCTTAGAGTACATAATTTGATGTGTGGGAATACCCAGAGTGGGATAATGGGCTTTATCCTGTCTTCAGGGTGTCAGTGCAGTCACACTTACTTGGCTTTCATTTATGTGTCACTTCCATGTGGAGCTCTTTCTGCTTTATCTATAGTCAGGCTCTGTAACACCTCTGCTCGGCTGTAGGTAGTGGCTCATAGGAGGAGGCTGATGATCTTGTAATGAAACTCCCTGTAAAGCAAATACTCTAAACCTTAGTTTACCATTAATTTACAGGCATGGATTTGCTTGGATCCCTTTTGAAGTGTGGTGAGATTTTAGTCCTACTCTACGTTTAGTAGTTGTTGCAAGTATTCTGTGGATCTCCTACTGCATCAATCCTCAGGACACTGAAGTAGATTTAAAATTTTTAATCCAGTTTAGACTGGATTAAAAAAACCTTTGTTAACAAACAAAATTCAGTTTAGATTAGACATTAGAAATGCTCTTCCCCATGAGGGTAGTGAGGCACTGGAGCAGGTAACCCAGAGAAGTCATGGAGGCTCAGAGCCTGGAAATGATCAAACCCAGGTTGGAGCAATCTGGTCTAATGGAAGGTGTCCCTGCCCATGACAGGGAAGTTGGAACTAGATGATCTTTAAGGTACCTTTCAGCCCAAACCATTCTGTGAATCTCTGAATCATTGAGTCCAAGAGTCAACCTAAGACCACCATGGCCACTAAACCATGTCCTGAGGTGTCATGTCCTCATATTTCATGAACATCTCCAGGGATGGTGACTCTGCCACCTCCCTGGGAACCTGTTCCAAAGGAGAAAGGGACGAGGTGAGAGGTGTCTCAGCCCTTACTTTGCACATTTCAGACACACACCCCGTGCAGAAAATGCAGTGTATATGTGGGTCAGCAGTCCCTGCAGGTTTTTATTATTTATAGCCATTTCTATAAATACAGGGTTTCACCCAGCAGGCTCACACAGGGCTGTGCTGCTTCTAAGCTGAAACCATTTGTTAGTCTTGCTGCAGTCTGGAGGTGCCAAGTGCCAGCTAATAGGGTACGAAGGAAGTAAAAGTGATCTGTGTATGGTGGTGATCCTGCTACCAGGCTTATTGATCTGGGAGAACACCACAGACACTGCCAGAGAAGAGAAGGGTTTAGTGCTAGTTCTGTATTTGATAGCCAAGGTGATTTTTTAACTCTATGTGTATGTTTCTGTGCAGGCGTCTGCACAAAACGCCTNCAGACACACAACACCCCTCCCAGAAATCAGAGACCCCAGGAGGGGCTCCCAACCACCCTTCCACCTTCTCCCCACTCCCACACCTTACCCCAAGGTTTGGCTTACGCGCAAGGAGGATCGGCTGGGGAGGATTAGAAGAAAAAGTGGTTAGTGAAGTTATTCAGCCGAGAGGAGAAGCCAGAGCTGCTAGCCCAAGACCCAAGCAGCCAGCAAGCAAAGTGCCTCGTGACCCAGACTGCCAGCTCCAGAGACTCTTACCTTCTTTGTTTTGGTTTTCTTATACCTAAACATCACAGCAAGCCTATGAGTGAAGTAGACATCACCACTGTTTCCTTCACAGCCTGTAGTACAATTTTCTCTATTAAAAAATATTCCAGTTAGCTCAAACCAGCACACTGGCCTTGAATGCTTTCAGGTGCCGGCTTCCTTCTCCCTGTGGTGAGCTCTGGTACTTATTGGATAGACTAAGTGTGGAGAAGGGAAAGCTGAAGAGAGACTTCATTGCTCTCTACAACTCCCTGAAAGGAGGTGAAGTGGGAGTTACCTCTTTTCCCTAGTATCAGGTGACAGGACAAGAGGAAATGGCCTAAAATTGTGCCAGAGGAGTTTTAGGTTGGAGATCAAAAATTTCTTTGCTGCAAGAGTGTTCAGGCATTGGAAGAGGCTACCCAGGAAAGTGGTGAAGTCGCCATCCCTAGAGGTGTTCAAGAAATGTGTAGACGTGGCATTTTTGTACATGGTTTAATGACCATGGTCATGTTGGGTGAAAAGGTGGACTCAATGATCTTAGAGATCTTTTCTAACTACAACAATTCTATAATTCTATGACTTCGCCAGCAGCCAGTTCTGTTGCACCCCTAGCAGTTGTCAGGCTGACGTTTGCATGTGTGGCACATTCCTTTGATGTGCCCTTTCTCCACCATCCATAGCAACACATTTAAAACATGAAAGGTGGATTTTTTTGTTGCTGCAGTCATTCATAAACCTTGTTATGATTTGGTCAGCAAGAGACATGGAAAGTGTGACTGCTGCATTTTGTGAATAAAGCAGGTCCTCATTCTTTGCCCTATCCCCAAAACTGTGTGGGATCCAGACTTTTTCCCCTGCTCCCCATGTGCAGTCTGACTTCGTTTGTTTTACTGCCTTCTACCAAGGCACCGTCAAACAACTGAGCTGTGTGCTCAGGGCCAAAGGAAGCTTGAAATGGTCTCAGTTTTATCTTATGCAGCCATGAAGCATGGTGAATTTTCAAAAAAAACACTGAAATGCTGTGGCAGCAGTTACTGAAATGAGATAATGCTGATAGTGGTTTATTTTCTATGCCTGGTTTGGGGAAAACATATCCCCAAATATTAGAAAATACAGAACTGTTAGAGAAAAAAAGAGTGCAAGGTAAGGAGCATCATGCTACTGAAATGACTAAATGTATGTTTATTGCTAAATGGACGCTCGCCTTTCGTTCAGACTAGAACAGAAAGACTGTGCCTGCAAAAGAATTCAAATAGCTGCCTTTATGTCTCAGAGTGAGCATGGAGGAGCTGTTTGTAGACTCAGATTTTCAGCCTGCTCTGGGTGGTAAACGCTCAGAGGCAGAAAAATACCACTCTACTTCTCTTTTTAAATACCACTCTACTTCTCTTAATATTTCTTCTTACTAAATTGTGTTGGTGATCAGACTCTAAGCATGTGATTAAACTGTTAAAAAATCAAGGTATTTAAGGATTATTTTACTGTATTAAATCCTCTTACAGTGCATTCTCTTGCCCTGTGGATAGTATAATATCATGACTGGCATGACTGGTAATTTTCCTTTTCTTTTCTAGTACAAAGATGCATTTATGAAGGCAAATCCAGGGTACAAGTGGTGCCCAACAACAAACAAACCTGTGAAAACCCAGACATCCACTGTTACAAGCAGGAAAAAGCTATGGGCTTTTACATCAGAATCTACAAAAGATTTACCAAGCCCAAGGAAAGGGGCAAAAAATGAAGAAATACCCCAGCTTAACTTTGGGATGGCAGGTGAGATTTCCATCCAGGTTACTCCTCATTTTGTTTGAGGATGTGGTGTTGAAATGGAAGTGTGACACCAGTTTACTGCACATGGCAGTGTAGTACATATACCTTTCATGTCCTAAATTAAGTTGCCAAGATTCTGTTAAACCTCTGCATATCCACTTTCTAACATTTTTTCTTAATGCATGATTGCTTTCAGGAGTCAAGTCCACATATGTGGCATTATAACCCATATTCAGTTTGGGGTCCAGATTTGGTTGGTTTTGAATTCCTGGTAATTTGCTGTTAGAAATTTTCATTTTCCAGTCAAAAAGGGAAACTCTGACTGTGTGCATCCTTTTCTTCTCTCTCATAGAGTGTTGTAGCATGTTCAGTAATTTGCTGTTTACAAAAACAATTCATGGATGTTTGTGAAGTTCACAGATTGACAGACTGCATCAGGTTGAAGGGAACCCTCAAAGGTCATCTTGTCCAACCCCTGTGCTGTGAACCGGGACCTATCCAACTAGATCAGGCTGCCCAGGGCCACACCAGGTCTGATCCTGAATGTCTCCAGGGACGGAGCCTCCACCATGTGCCTGGGCAGCCTGTATTTCACCACCTTCACTGTGAGGAGCTTCCTCCTAATGTCCAACCTAAATCTGCCCCTTGTCCTATCTCTACAAGCCCTTTTAGAAACTCCCTCCGCAGCTTTCCTGTAGGTCCCCTTCAGATACTGAAATGCACCTCTACGGTCTCCCTGGAACCTTCTCGTCTTCAGGCCAAACAGGCCCACTTCTTTCAGCCTGTCTTTGTAGGAGAGGTGCTCCAGCCCTCTCATCATCTTTATGGTTTCCTCTGGACCTACTCCAGCAGGTCCACGCCCCTCTTGTGTTGAGAGGGTTACAGGTCTCGCCAGAGCAGAACAGAGGGGCAGAATCACCTCTCAACCCACCAGTCAAGCTTCTTGTTCATCCAGCCCAGGATGCTGTTGATCTTCTTGGCTGCACATACCCATTGCTGGCTCATGTCCAACTTCTCACCCACCAGCATCCCCAAGTCCTTCTCTGCAGGGCTGCTCTTAATGTCATCATCCCTCAGCCTGAATTGATACTGAGGATTATCTCGACCTAGGTGCAGGACCTTGCACTTTCCTTATTGAACCTCATAAGGCTCTCCTGAGCCCACTTCACCAGCCTGTCTATGTTGCTCTGGCTGGCATCTTGTCCTTCAGTCTTATCAGCTGCACATTTTGGTATTATCTGCAAACTTCCTGAGGGTGCACTCAGTCTCGATGTCTATATCAACGATGAAGGTATTGAACAGCACTGGTCCCAATACAGTTGGAGGAGGTAACGTTCTTGTGGATGAATGTACTGGTGGAGCTAACTTTCTGTATTAAAATCAAGAGAAGCATAATTTAATTTCAGTTTAAACAGACTGGTTTGCCCATTGGAGGGGCAGATTTTAACCTTTTAATTTTTTTTTTTTTTTAAAGATTACTTTTTTCCCTATTAATAATTTAAACTTGTATATTTTAGTAAAAAGTAAAATCAAACCTTTGAAGACATGTAGGTGGAATACCCGAACTGGTGAAGGGCAAATAATCTCTCACTGATAGTCGCAAATAGCATGACTCTTGCAATCATGACCTTGAAATACTGAGGCAGTAAATAGTGCCAACTTAAAAAGAGTCCAGTAGGTAGAAAATTATTTGCTCCCTAGCATCCTTTTTTAATTGTTTTTCATTTTAAAACTTAAAATTTTATAAATACTACTGTGTTTGAAACTGTTGGATCCTACCTACTTTCTGACAAGTATGTGGCAGATTAGGAGTGTTCTGCTTAGAGAGATCATGAGCTAGAGAGTGGAAAATGGATTTGTGGAATAAGTGTAGAGGGATAAAAAGATGTAAAAACTCCTGTGTACCTTTTTGCTAGTAAAGTGGTATGAAAATTCTTGTAATGAAATTCCTTCTGGCTATGGGGGAACTGTAAAATGTGATCAAAATAAAGTTTTTCATGCTACATAGTTATCATGGATGAGAGACAAACTCTAAAAATGACAAGTCCCTTCATCCTGTTCTGTTTTTGCTATCAGAGAAGTAAGTTCTGTGCTCCTTAAAGGTTTATGGACTTCAGAACAAGTAATAGGTCTTGATCTACCTGTCTACCGGCCCCCCACCACTCCTGCTGGACTGCTATAGAGTTTCTGAATACAGAGAGACCTCGTCAGCATCCGTGAGAGTAGAGCACAGAGAGTTTGAGAATGAATTAGAAACTAATATAATCATAGAATAGAATCTTGAGAGTCACAGAATTATTTTGATTGGAAAGGATGTCTAAGATCATTGAGTCCAACCTTCAACCTAAGACCACCGTGGTCATTAAACCATATCCCAGAGTGCTGTGTCCACACATCTTGAACCCCTCCAGGGATGGTGACTCCCCCCCCTCCCTGGGCAGCCTCTTCCAATGCCTGACCACTCTTGCAGGAAAGGAATCTTCCCGATCTCCAACCTAAACCTCCTCTGGCAGAACTTCATACCATCTCCTCTCCTGTCACCTGATACTAGAGAGAAGAGACCAACTCTCATCTCACTCTAACCTCCCTTTGGGGAGTCATAGAGAGCATCGAAGTCTCTCCTCAGTCTCCCCTTCTCCAGACTAAACAACCCCAGTCCCCTCAGTCACTCATCACCAGACCTGTTCTCCAGACCCTTCTGCTTTGTTGCCCTTCTCTGGATAAGCTCCAGCACCTCGGTGTCCTTGGAGTAAGAGGCCCAAAATTGAGCCCAGTTTTCAAAGTGTGGCCTCAGTAGTGCTGAGTACAGGGAAGTGTTCCTGGACACATTCAAATTACTGATGTAGAGTGAGGTTTTGTATAGTTTGTGAAAGGAAATTGGAAAATAGAAGCGCATTTTAGCAAAGCTTTATTTTTAGTTTCTCATCATGACTAAAGTTGGTGTCCCAGCAAAACAGGAGGGACAACACTTCTCTTTCTCACACGTTCTGGCTATCAAGGGTCAGTGGTTACAAACTGGAACATAGGAAGTCCCACCTCTACATGAGGAGAAATTTCATTACTGTGGGGGGTGCTATAGCCCTGGAGCAGGCTGCCCAGAGAGGTTGTGGAGTCTCTTTTCTGGAGGCTTTCAAGACCCATCTGAATGCATTCCTGTGTGACCTGCCCAAGGTGACCCTGCTTTGGTAGGGGGCTGAACGATCTGACGATCTCCAGATGTTCCTTCCAACCCCTACCATTCTGCGATTCTATGATTCTATTGTGTGAGACATTTGGGCCACTGACTAGCTCCCTGTCTTGACATGGCACTATTAAATCAGACCCCTGCATTGCTTCCAAGGCAGTCCCCCAAAATCAGATAATTAGTCTTCATTGTGATGAAGAACAACCACTGCTCTGAGTGTAAAATAACTGGGTGAGGACTGCAGTGCCAGTGTTCATTGATTTTATTTCTTGTGTTCGTTTTCTGAGCTCAGGCGGCGCAGAAGAACTGGAAGGGAGAAGCTGTCAGCATCATACATACAATGAGATTGAGAGCACCCTCAGAAAGTGCGTAGAGGGCACCGAGCTGAGTAATGAGGTTGATAAGACTCAAGGACAGAATGGGTGCCATCCAGAGGGATCTGGACAGGCTGGAGAAGTGTGCTGAGGAGAACCTCACGAGGTTCAATGTGCAAGGCCCTGCACCTAGGTCTGGGTAAATCCTCAATACCATTCCAGGCTGAGGGATGATGAGATTGAGGGCAGCCCTGCAGAGAAGGACTGGGGGGTGCTGGTGGGTGAGAAGCTGGACAAGAGCCAGCAATGAGCACTTGCAGCCCAGGATGCCTGGATGCCATCAAATGCAGCATGGCCAGCAGATGAAGAGAGATGCATCTGCCCCTCTGCTTTGCTCTGGTCGTGCCTCACCTGGAGTACTCTGTCCAGCTGCGGGGCCTCCAACACAAGAAGGATATGGACCTGCTGGAGCATGGCCAGAAGAGGCCATGAAGATGATCAAAGGGCTGGAGCACCTCTCCTACAAAGGCTGAGAGAACTGAGTCTATTCAACCTGATTAGCAGCATTTCAATATCTGAAGGAGTCCTACAGGAAGACTATGGAGAGACTGTTTAGAAGGACTTATGGTGTTATGGTGTTAGGACAAGGGGCAATCATTTGAGGCTGGAGCAGGGTAGATTGAGGTTGGACATCAGGAGGAAGTTCTTCACAATGAGTGGTAAAATACTGGAATAGGTTGCCCAGGGATGTTGTTGAGGCACTGTCCATGGAGACATTGGAGATCAGACCTGATGTGTCCCTGGTCAGCCTGATCTAGTTGGAAGCTGATATAATCTGTAAATCTGCCAATTAAATGCTTGGAGAAAGCACATTTGCATTGCTGTTTTACTTTCATTTTACTTTCCTCAATTATTTGTTATATTGTCAGGACAATAAGCAGACAGGCAACTTGCTTGGCCAGTGCCTGTGCTCTTCTGGCACAGAGGATCAAGAGCTTTCTACTGCAGAGCTGGGAGGCTGGCACTTCTCAGCACTAAATGCAGCTCTAAATTAAAGCTAAATGAAAATAGGAATTTTGCTTCAGAGCTTAATCATGTCGTTTGATTCCATCCTTTTATTTGTTCAGTGGCTGAGGAGGGAGAACCACTACCTTGGTAGGAGCATCCATTCAGTTCTAAACACATGAGATATTAGAGCATTTTTGTGTGTATTTATGTCTGAGATCATTGCAGTTGCTGTTTTGAAGATACCCATCTCTGCAGTACATAAAACCTTTGGCAGTCAAATTGTAAATCCACACAGTGGGGTGTTAAGCACACAAATCCAATTAAATCCTTTAAAACAGCTTTGAAAGCCTCTCCCAGAGGGGACAGAAATGGTTATTTGTGATTCTCTGGAACTGCCTTTTATGGCAGCTTGCTTAGAGTGTCTGTGACAAGTAGTCTTCTGGGGGTTTAATGCTACAAATGCTACCATTTGTAGTGGTTCTTTAAACAAGCAAATTAGTAAAATTAAGACTTTGTTTTACTCTTTCAACAGATCCTACACAAATGGGAGGCCTGAGTATGCTGCTTCTAGCAGGGGAACATGCCCTAACTGCACAAGAGGTAAGGAACTTTCTACTTTTTACATCAGTTCAGTATTAACTGTACTGACTAACATCTCTGCCCTGATAAGGTCACAGCTGGAGTATTGTGTCCAGTTCTGGACTTCCCAGTTCAAGATGGAGAGGGACTTGCTGTAGAGGGTACAGCAAGGGGCAACAAAGATGCCTAGGGGACCTCAACATCTCTCTGATGAGGGAAGACTAAGAGATCTGGGGGCCTTTTAGTCTGGAAAAGAGCAGCCTCATCAATCTCTTCAATTAAAGACAAGATCTCATCAATGCTGATTAACACTTCAAGCATGGGTGTCAGGAGGATGGGACCAGTCTTTTTTCAGTGGTGCCCAGTGACAGGACAAGGGTTAATGGACACAAACTTGAACAGAAGAAGTTCCATATAAAGATGGAGAGGAATGCTTTAGGTCTTTTAATTTAAGGGTTAGAGAACACTGGAACAGACTGGCTTTCTGTGGTGCAGCACAAAAAATCTTTCCAGTGAGGCTGGTGAGACACTGGAACAGATTGCCCAGGAAGGTCATAGATGCTCTCTTTCTGGAAGTGTTCAAGGCCAGATTGGACGAGGCCTTGAGCGACCTGGTCTAGTGGGAGGTGTTCCTGCCCATGGCAGGGGTATTGGAAGTAGATGATGTTTTAAGGTCTCTTCCAAATCAAACTGTTCTAGGTTTCTGAATCCCTGCCTTGCCTGTCAGGCTCTTTTCTTGCCTTACAGCAGCACCTAGTGGCCTGTCTGCAGGTTACTGCCCAGAAGTCCCAGAATTTGTGGTGTAGTCCAAAACCTGGCTCTTCTGCCATTTTTTCATTTTGCCACTTCCCAGTACACCAGGATGGCATTAAAACTTTGCATCTGTCAGTTCAGAAGGTGGGCATGAGACTGAGCTTCACTTTCATTTGGTGTAATCTGTTTTTTGAGAGCAGACTGTGGTAACCTGCAGGGAAAAGGAGGGTATGAAGCAGTACCCTTGTATTTTCCATCTCTTGGAGAACAAAAAGTTATCTTGATGTGATACTGGGTCAGCACTGGGTGGTATTCCCTGGGGGGTGAGTTATAGAACAACGCAGTGGGAGGGGCAGGTCACACAGGAATGTTGTCCAGGTGGGTTTGGAGAGTCTCCAGAGAAGAGGCTCCACAACTTCCCCAGGCAGCCTGTTCCCGGGCTACAGCACACTCACAGCAAAGACGCTTCTCCTCATGTTGAGGTGGAACTTCTTGTGTTCAATTTTTTGTCTGTTGCCCCTTGTCCTGTCACAAAACAGAAGTTATAAACTTCTGCTGCAGCTGAGGATAAGCTGGAGAGAGGAAAGAGAAGGAGAAATGAGTGGATGTTGACAACACTTTATTATGACAGGAAATGAGACAGAGGCAGTGGCACTATGTGTGTGTCTGCTTCCTTCAGTAATTGTCTTAAGGCTTTGATGAGGTTCAGCCTGGCAAAGGTTAGTAATTTTCCCACAAGTCAAAAGAGTGTGTGGAGAAGCAGAGTAGGAGAAACTAGCTCCAGTCTGTGGTTCTGTCAAGCCTGTCAAGCAAATGCAACAACATTTACTTTTTCAATATTCATAGAATGATTTGGATTGGAAGGAACCTTCAAGGTTGTCTAGTTACAATGCGCCTGCCATGGGCAGGGACACCTCCCACTAGACCAGGTTGCTCAGGGCCTCATCCAGCCTGACCTTGTACACCTCCAGGGAGGAGGCCATCCACAACCCCTCTGGGCAACCTGTTCCAGTCTCACCATCTTCACTGTAAAGCATTTCTTCCTAATATGCAGTCTAAAATCTACCCTTCTCCATTTTGCTCCCCATTGTTCTTAGCTTGAAAGAAACACCTTTGATGTCTTACTCTGAACCCTCCCTCATTTCAGGTTTCCTCAAGTACTTTCCAGTCAGTTCCAACAAATTCTACAGAAGCATGTCAAAAGTCATCGTTGTTTCAGTTTGCAGAGGTGAGTGCCTTTAAAAAGGGTTGCCTTCCCCAGTGCTTTCCTGGAAGCATCTGCTGTTCAGCTGAATGAGAAATCAAGTCACTGAAATTCAAATTTATTTGTTCCTTCTTTATGGTTCAGTGATGCTAGATCATTTGTCAGGCAGCTAGATGAGACATGAAGAGCAAAAGAGCCTATTTAGGAACATGATGGAAACCCTACTGTGGTCTAAGCAGTAATATGGAGATTTGTCATTCTTGCACTTAGATTTAAACTAAAGTCGTAGTAGGTAGCATTTTAATATGTGTCTTTGGATGTTACATTGCATCCTTTACCTATTGTGGCTGCCATAGTCACTGATTCCATCAAAAAGAACCATCAAAAAGAACTTTTATTCTGTAAAAGAAGAAATTCTACAGGAGAGCTTCTGTGTAGAGCTTCAGCCAAAGAGCTCTGTGCAACCATGCTTTAGTTATGCAATTTGTGATATTTTTGTCAACATATTTCCATTTGTTGCTCCAAGTGCAACTGTGGTGGTTTGGGTTTTTGAAGTACATGCAATTTCATCCAAGTTTTAAGGGATGTCGTTGACATAAATCACACTGCAAGAATGAGGTTGCAAAGAATCCTGGTGCTCTGCAAGCCTCACTTGCTGCTAGGTTTTCAAGTTTTCACCTGGGCATAATCAAGTGACTTAAATATTTAGCTGTCCAACCCCCTTGCAGTGAGCAGGGGTGCCTCCAACTAGATCAGACTGCCCTTGGCCACATCAAGTTTAACCTTGTATTATTCCTAGGGGTGGGGCCTCCACCACCTCTCTGGGCAAACTGTTCTAGTATTTTACTGCTCTCATTGTGAAGAACTTCCTCTTTCCATCTAAGTGTTGTCTGCTGTGCAAGCAATGGAGAGCAATACTTAGAAACTTCTTAAAACTGGTTAAAGTTTCTTAAAACTTCTGTGATGATAATTCGGCATCCATCTTTCAGTGTCTCTTAAGACACAACTGTGTACTTACACTGTCAACTGAGCATTGTCGTGCTTTGCAGTTTCTTTCGCTAATGGTCTGCTTCTTGAATTTCCCTAAGTCTTCTAAAGAGCAAGACAAACACTAGCTCAGGCACTTGTTTTAGTTCATTTGATGGTGCCCAAGCAAGAGAGCGCATGAGCCGTCTGGCAGTAGGTCAGCATTGCATTGCATGCTGCAAGGTATGCTCTTACTCTAAGGACTTGTGACTGCTGGCTCTTTTTTTCCTTCCTCATCAAAGAACTTCAGTGGGTGCCAGGAGACAAGCTTCTCTGCACTACTAAAATGTGCAGTTTAGAAGTAACTCACTAATAATCAGTCATTAGGAACACATATTACAATAATGGAATGCTTTGGGTTGGAAGGGACCCTTAAAGGTCATCTAGTCCAATACCACCCCTCTTCCATCTTTCCCCAGTGAGCAGGAATATCTAACCAGATCAGGTTGCTCAGAGACATGCCCCATTTGACCTGTATGTTTACAGGGATGGGACTTCTGCTACCTGTCTGTGCAACCTGTTTTAGTGTTTGACCGCCCTCACTGTAAAAAAAAATTCTTCCTTGTATCTAGTCTAAACTTCCTCCCTGTTAAGTTGTTAGCTTAATCTTATTTTTCAGGGATGTTAAATGTAGAATCATAGAATTGTTTTGGTTGTAAAAGACCTCTAAAGTCATCAAGTCCAACCGTCAACCTAAGACCACCATGGCTATTAAAGTACGTCCCAAAGTGCCATGTCCACTTTTCTTGAACAGCTCCAGCAAACAACTTGCAGTGCATGGTAGCTATGTGTGTCAACAGACAAATAATTGGTACTTTCTGAAGGTCTAACATTAGTCAGAAGTGTCATTAAAAAAAAAAAAATTATTTACACAAATCAAACAGTATGAAATGCTTTACTTTAGTGTCTGGGAGAGATCTGGTATCTCAAGGTACCTGCATGTGTTGTGTCCCTGTCCACATGTATTTATTGTGCTCTGTCAGCACCACCATTCTACAGTCTCAGGTTTTTCTCTGAACTGTGAAATACAATAGTATTACATTTTTGTGGCTAACTCCATTTCAACATATCAATGGGCAAGTAAAAGCCTTTCAAGAAAATAACCTGGACTGTTTTGTTTGCCCTAGGAAAGATTATCCTGGAGAAAAATAATTCATCATCACTATTTCACAGCTCATTTTCTTAATAGCATGAGGCCTTGAGCAACCTGTTCTAGTGGAGGGTGTTCCTGCCCAGGGTAAGGGGATTGGAACTAGATGATCTTGAAGATCGCTTTCAACCCAAACCATTCTATGAATTATGTCTCCTGGAAACACACTCTTAGGTAATGGGATGCTTTATGTGTGGGGGATCGTAAGTTTCACATGTTAAAAATTGCTCTTTAAATGGAAAATACTAAACTGTAAATTGATACTGAAACTATTTGCATGTTGAAATTGATATTAAAAATACAGTCATAATTGTTTTCCTGACAGATCTCTTCAAGCACATCCCAGCCTGCAGTCCAAGGACCTGGTAAACACAGCGAGGAGTCTGCTTTGTTCCAGTTTGCTGAGGTATAATGTTTGAAATATGGCAGGGGGAGGATAGCAGCAAGCAGGGGGTGACTGAGCACCCTGACTCAGAAGGCATTCCCCTCAGCAGGTGTTTATCTTCATGACAGCATACTGTTAAGAAATCAACAGAGGGAATAACCAGTGGCTAGAGGAGATGCTGACCAGTTCTACCAGCTGTAGCATGCATAAAAGATGCTGATCCTGTGAACATTAGCTGGCTTTCCATACCACAGGACCACAGCAGATGTATTTTCCATATTTTCCTTTTAAGTTAGCTATAGAAAAAGAAGGAACAGAAGACATTCTGAAAGGACACTGTGCACTGCCTGTGGAACAGGCTCAGGCTGCAGCAGCGTGAAATGACAACTGCCCTAGAGTCAGGAATCCTTTGGAAAAATCACCTTGCAGCTTAAAGGAAGATTATCACAGCAGCTACAAGGAGATGTGACAGCATCACTAGGTGGTGACTTACATAGCCTATGAATTACCTCTGTCTTTCTTCCTCTATGTATTGAAGGCCTGAAGTTCTTCAAAACTGCTTTTAAGAATTTCAGAGAATCACAGAATGCCAGGTTGGAAGGGATCCCAAGGATCATCTGGTCCAACCATTCTTGCTAATAGTAGAGTTGAAATGAGAAGGCCTAGCACCGTA